>JAAAJZ020436324.1:0-17070 GCA_010015985.2 Actinopyga echinites
GTACTAAGTTACATTAAGACAATTAGCGTCAATTCTACATTGTTTTACAGGGAATGTGAAGAGATGTTTATTTTGTACTTGGTGGCTGTTTTGCATCTTCTTAAAATGCAGCTTCAGGGTTTTATCTGGTGGAAAAAGCTTCATGACTTAAGTAATCTGGTGTGAGCGTCAAATTATTCCTGTTAGAACAGGTATGTCACCATGGGCCAGAGCACTGATGGAACAAGCTCGGTGAGAAGCTTCGACTGTATTGTTACTTGCCAATGTGAGGATGACTGCCAAGTGATCCATATCACAAATAGTCTATGCCAACTTTTAAATTAGTTTGCAAGAAAAGTCCAGTTGGGTTATTTCCTATTGCATGTGAAAACCTATATATCACTCCAAAACTTGTGACCTGTCAGCTTACTGTATGAATTTTGTGGTGGTAAAGTACAGTAGTTACAGAACATGACAGCAGGTCCTGAAACTAGCTGCTGAAATTTAAACGCTACTTTGTTAAAGTGCCTGAGGAATTATTCTGGGCTACAGTATGAGTATGGCAACAACTTATAACTGAACATGACAATCCCTCAACCATCTAAATAAAGAATTAGAATAATTTACCAATCATTAACCAATAACATAGGCCTACTGTTTGGAAATGCGTCCAAAAATGACAACTTCAAGACTTTCTCCTGGAGTGGCTACAGTGTACACAAACTCCCCTTGCTACTGTACTGCAGCCTGTCAAGAGACATGTAAGACAACATGGTCAGAGCGGCAGAGCCCACTTTATTACTAGCTACTTACTGGCAGTGTATAGTGAGCGTACCTTGAGTCAGTCGGTACCTTGAGTCGCTCGGTACCTTAAGTCAGTCACTGCTTATAAAATGTAAGACAGGCGTGTTATGGCCTACAAATAAACATCTCGAAGTAAAGAAACTCCAGAAGGAGATAAAGTCAGCTTTTTTTTTACTCCTGTTTTTAGAAGAAATTTACCACTGGCAAGCCTAGTCTACTGTACATCCAGTTTTACCTATAAGGGCCCTAGCTTCAGGCCATTTTTAAATGGCCTAAAAAATGTTTTAAGCAATTCTCCAAATTCCTGTATATGGTCTCATTCCATCATCTAAAGCCCCGTCTACACGATCATACATTTGGTCAAAGCACCATCATACATTTGTATGACGATGCTAATAAACAAGTTTACGTATGATCATGTGGACTGCTTTCCCTACAAATTTGAACAACGTTGAACATGTATGAAGGTGTTCAAACTTTTAGCTGCATGTTTCATCTTCCCAACAAGTGTTCAAACATTTGTATGACGATGTTCATGGACAAACGTATGATCGTGTAGACGGGGCCTTACTTTCATTGCTTTTTCACAAATACCTCACAACACTGTTTTCGAAGCGTTAAGGGGTGACGAACTCAAAATGAAGGAGAATGTTAAATACAAGGTAAAATACCTATTCATCGAATTTACAGTCTGTCATGATAATTTGTTGTAGTCGACTTTACAAGGTTCAATTTAAGGAAAAGAAATATTTGAATCATCACCCTTGTTTGGTTTCATTGTTCATGGGACACAGGCTCAAGCCTTTGAGCTTCAGAGTCAGTCATGAAACGTAAAATGTGTAGGGAGGTTTCTAAGGTTGAGGGGACTGAGATTACTTATCTGTCAAGTTTGCCCATATGTGCAAAACGGTGTCATTTATTGAGGAATTTGGCCTCTAAGTTGGCCTCAATTTTTGTGTTTGTAATGCGTTTCACAGAGTTTGACTCAAAGATCGACTCACCAACTTCCTTTTGAGATTTTTTTTAATTCTGATGATGTCTAAGCGCAAAATCGTGGCATCTGGTGAGCAATTTGAACCCTACCATGACCCTGATTTTTCTGTTTTTAATCTTTTTATACTGAATTTGAATGGAAAATAGGACCCTGTACTTTTTGATTTTTTTTTTTACTGCTGAATGTGCAAAGGCATTTATCTAAGGATATTGTATTATTATTTAAGAATAATATTACATCTATTTAGAAGAGATATTATTTAAGAATCCAAATAGCCAAAACGTTTCTCCTCTTTAATGTTTTACACTGAATTTGAGTGCAAATAGAATTTTTAATTAATTTTTCATGCCAGGCCAGAATTTGTCAGTTGAGAGACAAAGGTCTTAAGGAAAAAGTTTAAGAGGCATAACGGTGCCATTCATTGTTCCACTGAACGCAGGAGCCATGCTTTAAGCTTGAAGTAGAATGCCCAGTTAACCACCAAAGTCTGCTGGCTAGGCTACAGAGTGAACCGAAACAGCACAGGATAAACAAGGGGATCACCATGGGGTTGGCCTAGTGTGGGGTCCAGACGTGAAACTTGGGTACAGAGAGAAGAAATTCTGGGAGATCCTGAATTTTGGATTTTCTGTAGGGCAAATTTCGGCTGATCTGAGGAGGTTCAACCAATAATAATACACATTTGTGTGAGGAGGGAGGTTGGGGAGTTCAAAGTTACCTTCTCTGTACATGTTGTCATATGCTAATTTATGTGTATCCTCTGTATATTTTCATTTTGTTATTCGGGGCCGGGGTCTGTTCGGGACTGTAGACGATTTTAGATAGACTCGTTAACAATGTTAGAAAATACGCAAAGGTTGCACTGTAGCACAGGCCTTCGTAAACCTTGGGCACGGTAATAAGTAAGCGTGCACGCTAAATGTGATGAGTATGCAAGTGCAATGATGTAACACTGCGTACGGGCGCATGTAATGACGTTTAGGTAACAAGGGTATAACTGCTTGTCCTGAGATCACCATGATTATTTGTAAGAAATGTTTTTTCTTGGCTATTTTTTGTGATCGTTTTTATGTATGAAACTTTGCAAATTCAAGAATGACCCCCTGCCCCCGGTTCCGAAGGCCGTTAATGTTCAGTACTTCCACTACTTTTGCTGCCTAGACAGGACTAAGTAAAGTTTTATTGCATGTTAAGCTTTGACCTCCATGTGCCCATGTTTCACAGTAACTTCGCATCTTCTAACATAGACTCTCTGGAACACACTACATGTAAGGAAATGCGATTTCAAGGGAGTGTTATTGAGATATTCGCAGGGTTGATGAGGTTTCATTACGATGTTTCTTTACCTTCTTTATTGCTTACCCTGACAGTTATCTTCATCAAAGGCATTTTCACAAAAAATATGGTAGTTGCACATCTCTGAAGCCGGTACAACGAGTCCGCCACAATGAACTGTAATGTAAATAAAAGATTCGTCGTACTGAGTGTCAACCGTTTTGGTTGTATATTATCTCATTGTTTCACTTTCGAAATATTTATAAGTTTGGGTCTTCAAGTTTCGTTTCTTAAAAATAGTTTATTTTACACGAGATAAAAAAAGCTCTTACCCACTGATGATGTATTCATTGCCAAAATTTCAACATGAAATCCTGAACGTTGTTCGGTGCCATCACTTGTGAAAGTTAGCTGTAGGAACGGTCCATCAAATACATACACGACACTGGTGTGAAATTTACCTGTCAGTGGCTTTTTTGTGTCAATTTGGCTCACATTTGAGCCGACCTCAACGGTAAGAAAATCGTGTTCTTTTTCAAGATTGAAATCAGTGAAATTGAGCATGAAACCAACAGTTGATAAAAACTTCCACTCCATTCTTAGGCGTCGAGGGTAATATTTGGGAAAGTCAGGAGAGGTAACGACTTCGATGTCACTCTCCTCAAGGCGAACTGCGAAAAGAATGGAAATTTTGATGCCGTTTGGTATAAGCGCCCCAAAAAAATCATATACTGTAAACCAAGCATGACGTGAAGAGAGTCTCCTTAAGCCTATCGATTATGGGCAGATGCGCCTGGTAAATGCCTTAACATAACTGCACCACTCGTTATACCTACCACGAAAGTGTAACACATGCTATACAGGCGCAAAATCATGTCGGACTTTGGCAACACTACGGATAAGGCGTCTGTAGTATACTAGGATGTCAAGCCAGTGAGCCACAACTGGAAAAAAGGCCGTGGCCGGCCCGACTTAAACCAATTGGTTAAATTCTGAGCAGTAAAACCTCATCTAACTCCTAACTAGGATGTCTGTAATTTGTTATTTCACGTTTCCCAGACACCACGCATGATAGCTTGATTCTCACATTTTGGTTCACATCATACTCATTGTTCCTTGAAGGTAAGTTTAATCACTGCGGGAATTTTTAATAAAGAGGGTGGAGGAACTTTTGTGGTCAGTTTCAACTTAAAGTTACGATGCCAAAGCCAGAAAATTCTTTAAAATTTAAACATAAACATAAATGGTGCCCATTCTCTTTTGACGATAATAAATATCGCAGGAAGAAAACGTTACTGACACTTCCGTAGTTTTTCAATATTATCTGTTAATTGCTTACCAATGCAGTTATCTTCATCATCAGCATTATCACAGTAAACATGATAGTTGCACACTTCAGAAGATGGTACTACCATTCCGTCACAAAGCACTGTAATAGCAGTAAAGTATTTGTCACCATAGAGACTAGCCTTTTCCTATGAAAACTCATCTTTTTATTTATTGTGTAATTTCTTATACTATATTGTCAGAATGATTGACTTAAAGGTTCCCATTTTACGGTACTTTAATAAAGATTCCACTCCATTTGATGTTAACCAAAATATGTGCCGAAATGAAAAGAATTATATCAACGTGTCAACAGTGACATTGCCAGAAAGTCATTTTAACTTACGTTTGATGCACAAGGTCCGTCAAAATGAGGTGTGATCAAACTGAAATAAAATCTATTTGGGCGACGGAACTTTGTCTTAAGGAAAATGCCTTTCGTGTTCATATTTTCGAAATGATGTATTTGCTGACATGCATCGACTGTTTTCCAGCTACTTAAACCACGGAAAATATATTTGTTATTATATTTGTTCAAAGTTAATACAATAATGTTGCAAAAATACTAAAATTTTTTCCTTGTTTGCTTCATCAAGTTTTTAGTTGTCCCAACAAAAAAAAACATGAACATATATATATATATATATATATATATACCGGATGAGTAAATATCCATGACAAAAATATGTATCAAACCTTACATAATGATGATATATTTCTTGCCGAAATTCCAACACAAAATCCTGAAAATTGTACACTTCCATCACTGTTGAAAATCAACCACAAGGATCCTCCATCGAATGCGTACTCGACACCGGTATTGAAGTTCCCTGTCAGTGTCTTGGATCTGATCGCGCTAGAGTTTTTGATGTTTTTGATGTGAAGAAAATCAAAATATTTCTCAACATTGAAAGAGGTAAGGTTGAGTACAAAACCAACCGGTGACGATATCATCCATTCTTGTCGACAGTTTGGAGGGTAGTTGTTAGGAAAGTTGGGCGAAACGATAACTTCGATATCACCCTCTTCGAGATGAACTGGGTATGTAAGGAGAAACTTCAACTTATTTTGAATCACAGTTTTTTTTTTATTTTTTTATTTTTAGGATAGTGTAACGATTAGGGAGGAAGAGTACAAGGAGCATACCACCAGTTATTCCTCCATTGATTAACAGACTACATGTGATCTGCTCCATGGCCTTTAGACTCTTGTAGACGTTCTCAATAAGTACGAAGTATCCCTTCCATGAAATCTCACAAATGAGCCCTTCAAACTTTTCTGTTGCAAGACAACATATATATATTTTGAGCTGGACGATCTTCGAAAATGTTACCATAGCTTCCCTTTTCACACTTGACTATGATTTCTCACAGTGAGATGACAAAAGGAAAATAGTGTTAGATTTTTTTCTGCGATTTCCACCATTTCTGCGAAAATAGTACTTTTATTCATTTTGTTTAAACATCCAACCCGCAAATTGAGCACAAACAAATTTCTTTAGCAGCATAGGCTGTACTGTGCCCCTTCAAATTAAAATGATACCGTAGGGACAGTATTTGTATAGGGTAAACTTTTCGGTAGAATCAATTTCTTAAGTAGGTGTTGCGTTACTTGCATGCAAAAAGGAATAGCCATTTTTAAATTCAGTTTCATACTACGTTATATGAAAACAGTCAAGCCTGTTAAAAAAGTATACCTCATGTCAATTCAAATACAGTTCTTATGTATCGCGTGACAGCATATTATTGAGCTGTTGATTTTTTGTTTTTGGTGATTTAATATACCAATACATTGTAGTATTCATAAAAGAATACTTTGCAATGTAGTATTAGGCCCTATACCCTGTAATATATTGAAAGTTTTTGGGGAAAGGATATGGCGAATCGGAGAGTCTTTGATGAAAAGGATATAGATACAGTCAGGGTGATCCTGAGGCTCGGGTAGTGCTTTATTTGGACTTGTCACTTACCACCCCTCGACGTCAGGGAGCATTCTGTGTCAATCTCACTGTGAAAATGAGATTTATCATATAGTTCTCTCAAAAACTGTATTTTACACACGCTTGGAACTGCTTTTGGAACTAAAATGACGTCCTCCTATGCACACATATTTTTGGCTGTACTGGAACAAGAATTCCTGGCGGAATCCCCTTTAAGCCCCAAGTATGGCTACGGTTTATTGATAACGTTTTCATGATTTGGAATCATAGGAAAGATAGGATTCACACCCTCTTAGAATTTATGAATAACCAGCACCCCACTATAAATTTTACCTACGATTATTCGCCTGCTAAAGTCATTTTAATTTTAGATACTTCGGTTATGACCTATGACAGACAGTGCCTCCAAACCGATCTTTTTTCCAAACCCACCGATTCCTAGCAGCATTTATTGAGCATGAGTTGCCACCCAGGCCACATTAAGAAGAGTATTGCATTTAGGCAAGCCGTTCGAATTAAACGCATTTGTTCTAACGAAGCCATTGCTCGGAAACGGTGTTTCGAACTATCAGAGCACCTCCAACGTAGAGGTCACAGCCAAAAAAGCCAGCAAGGACATCGGTCGCACTTTGGCACGTGACGAGGGGCGCATATCCTCGATTGCTCAAGAAGGAGAGGTCCCTTTGGTCACCACTTACCACCCCGGGTTACCTGACAGTTCCGTCATCTTGTTAAAATATCACCCACTTCTTCACCAGTCAGAACATATACATGAAGCGGTTCCTAATCTTCCTGTTGTTGGCTTTCACAATCCACCCAGTCTCCGAAATTAACTTGTTTGCCCCAAACTCAAAACCCAAAAGTTTAATCACCGGAGCTAGATTTGGCTTACGAACATTGTGGTGCGTTTTCCACGATGCGATCTATTGATCAGTACCAGTTCACTGCGTAGCCAAGAAAACGGAAAAGTTATTCATTGAAAAGCTATGGGAGGCACTTGCAAAACTGCATATTGTGTCTATAACTGTATAATTTACCTTACTTGCAACCTACAGTACGTTGAGTCTACAGCAAAACTCCGCACGCTCCTAAACCAACATAAGTCGTCCCTTCGTCTACATTTCACTTCCGGTAGACAGCGCAACGACTGCTGGCGTTCGCATGAACACATTGAGTGGCTCATTCCCCTGATAAATTTTATTTACAAACCAGGAGTTTTACCAAGCGGAGCAGGTCTACTCGAAGCAGAAATCAGCTGGATTTGGGGACTTGATTCTGCTTACCTCAGGGACCTGAATATCAATGATGGTTTCCATGCTCAAGTCCAAAAATCTCGTGTTCGCCCAAAATAGGTCTTTGTGTCTGTGATTCGACCCAGTTAATTAATCGCTTTTGCCCTTTTTAGTTTACGTTTCTTAATCGTTAGTCTTATGCGTTATATTCTGTTTTCGTGTCTTTTGGTTCATTTTGTTGTTCGTACTGTGCTTTCTCGTTGTAACTGAGGAAGGGCCCTGTGTGGTTCAAAAATTTAAAATATGTTTCACCAATTTCTTCTTATGATGTTTATCTGTTTTGGTGTGATGCTGCTTTTACCTTAGTCGACGTAACTTGAGGCGTAACCGGACTCACTCGAAGTTCACATCGAAAGCATTTTAGCGAGGAATGAAGGGCCGCAGTGAACTGCACTTTGAGGCTAGTCCGCATACTACACATCCATTATATTTCCATTTTTTGTTGTTGTTGTTGTATTTGCATCAGAGGATGTTGAAAGTTAGCTCTCGGCGTTATACGAGTAAAGTTTTCTTTTAACTACTGGATATCTCGACACAAAAAGGTCGTATAGGAAAGAAGATAATGCTTTTTGGTTCAAGCTAGTCTGTCTTCACCCATTATTCTTCATTGGCGTCACATAAATTCATAAATTCGTTGTATTCACAATTTTGCGCCTACTTGCCTTTAATTGGCCCTACCCTAGTTTTTCCTAGTTTGCAGTGAGTTGTATCCCTGTTTGCTCCTTGACGTCCAGGAATAAGTGAAAAGACCCCCCCCCCAAAAAAAAAAGCCTCCACAAGGGTCGACCAGGTTTACCCTGACTTATACAGATACAGCTCATACCACTTGAGTAAATTAAAAAGTAGCTAATGGTTTAGAAGCGTCTCGTAGAATAAAATATATCGCAGATACAATTTACAATACAGATATTAGATGGTTGTTTGCTTACTTTCATAAAATCCACCGTACACGTAAGAAGAACCTTGAAATCCACTGCCGTAAAACGCATAATAGTTTTCGTCAAATATACTGCCGTAGAACTCATAAGAGTAACCGATCTCGAATTCACGTCCGCCCCAGTAATCTGTAAGCAAATCAATATCTGTATGTAATTTGACAGGAATTGTATTAACATCTTTAAACATGCAGTTTGAGTAATGGGTGGAACTGATTAATTTATACAGTGGTTCTTACGAAGGCAAAAATATTGCAAAGATAATGAAAGATAAAATGAAATTTCACTGTAAAATTGTAAAAGCAACTGCACACTTTTTGTCATAATTTTGTATCAAATGTTTCAATGGTACGAACACTTGTCACTGAGATTCCTTGATTCATCGGTAACTATGAAGTGTTTAAATGTGTTACAGTGTGTGATAGTCCATTTTGCGCAGT
This sequence comes from Actinopyga echinites, assembly GCA_010015985.2. NCBI lineage: Eukaryota > Metazoa > Echinodermata > Holothuroidea > Aspidochirotida > Holothuriidae > Actinopyga > Actinopyga echinites. Next base: position 8,985 of record JAAAJZ020436324.1, read on the forward strand.
CAAAAAGAAGGTAACAATGTCAAATGATGCACAACTGCCATTTTGTTCGGAAAATATGATCTTCTTGAGTTACGACAGTACCAACACTTGACTTTAACACAGCGCCTGACTCACCAACAGTGGTGTCCTAAAGGTGGAGGACGCTGAGGGCACCCCAAAATGTTTACCGTGCCGCCCCCACCCAGTGAAAATTTTGGTATAAACAACAATGCTCAAACGCACCGTTTATTTATTGATTTAGTCTTGAGAACCAATTGGAGCTTCATCAGCTTCTATGTGTGGCTAAAAAAGTACATTTTTGCGGCGCACTTCTGACGTATCTCTTTTTGTGAAGCATGCAGTCACTGTACTGGGAAATTTTGCATGGAATAATTGCTGCGACGTATATTTTCAAGGGCTCGTGGACCACTGTGGCCATGAATCTTCCCCAATCAATGCACTTCCCTCCAAATTTGATTATTTGTTAGTCTTATTCTATGTTCAAATACTGTTAAGATTGCGACTATTCTTGCCTTCTCAACGCTCACGCAATGGCTCACGAGGACACTTAACAGCCTCCTTTCATATTGTCCGTAATCGTGAATACCTTTGAGCTTGCCAGGGTGACTATAAGTTTGCTTTTCTGGATCCTCCAGAAAAGGAGTGGGCAAGTAGGAGTGGTTAAGTATCACACCAGCCTGGGCCATTAGAATGGAGATACCTTCACACAGGAGTATTACGGTACTCGCCCGAAAATTTCCTTATAACTAACTACATGATCATCCAGGAGCGGATCCAGAGGGCACGTCTTAACCTACCCTAGACCCCCTTTTCAACAGACGTTATTTTTCGCATTTATTGCTGATAAAAATGCTGAAAACCTCATTGTCCTGATTATGACTGTAGGCGGTAGGAATAAACTTAATCTCTTTTAAGTGATCCTTTTTTCCCAAGATTATCTGGAAGGCCCAGGGATCTCCCACCGTAGAGGCGCCTTCGGTGCCGAACACGGTGAGGGCTTCTACCTCTCAGGGGCGAAGCCGCGGTGGGTTAGGGGGTCAGACCCCCATGAGTGGTTCAAAAAATCAAGAAAAGGAAAGGAGAAGAGGGATTAATTTTAAAATGTACAATTAAGTGAAACATTACTTAAATGTCTTTAAAAATGTTGTTTTTCGGCGCCCTTTGCCCGTACCCATCGTAGACTATTGGGAATTATTTTTCTAGACTTCCCCCATGCAACCCTTAACCAGGGCCTTGTCAGCTACCTGCCTTAACATCATCCGTCTTCCCCACCCACATACCCCCTGCATCATCAAATCGACCAGCCTGTAGTCCGAGTTAGCCATGATGAAAAATCGTGACTTTTGTGGTCTGTCTAGCTCCCTGGTCTGCCAAAGTGAGTACCCAATTCTATTTGAAGATGGTATATGCTTCGTTCTAATGCCAACATTTTGTAAATGAATCAGAACTTCAGGGGCCTAGCCCCCTGTACCCACAAGGAGGGCCCCGTGGACCCCTACGGAAGGCCCTTGTCCCTACGCTCATCGGGAAGCGTTCCGCCCTCCCACGGCATCTTCCGTGCCGCCCTGCAATATATATTGGCGTGACCCTCCAGTAAAACGTTGTTCCCACCCCCTTCCATACTTCGAAAAGTGTGGCTACGCCACTGATCACCAGAGACAGTTATAAATGCGTTTCACAAAAACATCATCCTACTGCCTATGTGTTAATACCATGCATTTAACAAATTGGAAAATACCTAAACTTCATGTCGTAGCAGGTACTGATGATATAAACCAACAAACAGTAGCCATAACATTTTGCCCTCCTCCTCAAGCAGGTATGTAGGGATTATGGGACTTAATGCGAACAATGATTTACAACTCTTTTGGATAATTTTTCCTGAAAACTTTCCTGCAAAATCATTCTACACAAGAAATTTTCGTTGCAGTTATTAGCTGTTGAAACAAGTTGGACAATCCAGTAAATATAAAGTTGAAAATGATATCCTACCTCTCTCATTGGTTGTGGTAAATTTCCTTTATGAGATTGTTGTATTGGTAAAAAAGATTCAAAATGCAACATGTCATGTGCAAATTAATAACAGCACAAAATTAATAAATGAAACAGTTAACATCATAAAACTTGTGGAAGTATCGGATTTAATGGATTACAATTTTAGCTTGAAAAAGTAAAACATGCACTTAGGAAAATTACGATGTAGCAATTCTGTATAAATCTGATAATCTTGCTGCGTAATAACATTTCGCAGAAACAATTGAGTTCGTTCCCCACTTCGACTTCTCGTATATAAATACAAGAAGCTGACAGTGGCGTGTTCAAACTGCGGGGAGGGGGAGGTCATTCAGGCGGGGAATTGAAGACAAAGGGAAGGAGATGAAGACATGGAATACATAAAGACACTCAAAATGAACTACTCAATATTATTATTCTGTTGTTAGTTTCCTCTTCCCTCGCCCGACTTTGAAATTTTAACATATCTGTCGGGGAGCCATAATAGATGAGATTATGTGTGTAATCGCGGACAACGCATAGTTGCTCTGTCACTGAATTTGTTTTGCTCTTCAGGTTAGATGTTTCAATATCACCTCAAAGCTTCGGGAGAGCTTCACACGGCTATAAAGCTAACTAGTGCAAAGCCCCAACACCCTTAACAAGTAACCTGAAGTTACGTAGCCTGAGCAGTTTCTGCTTTCTTCAGGTACAAATTTCGGCGCTCTTCGAAGACTTTAGGGTTTCGTTAGATTCTTCTCTTTTATAGCTCGCGTGTTAAATTCAAGCCGTACACAGTTAATGTTAATTTTGGGGAATAGTGCCATGTTTTTATCTAAATTTTGGCGGTATTTGCTATACTTGGAAAGATCTAATTGTGAAATCAGTACCGTGCCGTCTGTAGCAGGCATAAGCCTATGGCACGTAACAACTCCCTGCTAGGGCTAGGCTAGGTACAATGAGAGCAGTGTTTGTGTATGAAACTATTTATCTTACTAACCCGTAAAGTTGTAAGGAGCAAAACGAAGACTTGGTAATAAATATATGGAATTTGGGTAATCCGAAAGTAGAATGCATGATTTTACTTTGTCGCGAACAAGGCAAATAAGCTTTCAAGATAACAATTGTATTACAATTACCAAAACGTACAATGAACAAAAAATTATATGAATCATGTTTTTGCACAGTTCACAGCATTGTAATGTTTACTTGGGGGGGGGGGAGACTTCCATAATTTCAAACATATGCGCAACACCTCTAATGGAAAGAAGTAATCCTCATCGACCGAATGAAAATGGTGTTCCTAGAGTAGATGATGAATTGATGTGACAAAAAAGGTCAGCTAATCTACTTTTTCCTTTGTCAACCGTCGCTAAGTGGTACACGATTATCACTTGAACCGTAGCATGTAACTGCGAGGTGAAGATGGGACTTGATTGACACAAACTATTTTCAAAGAAATGCATGAACTCCCTGCTTTCTTGATAATACCAGGGAGGCTAATAACGACACCTTTCTGATCACAGTGTATACAGAAGACAGGAAAAATTGGTCACGTGGTCACAGTAGCCCGAATCCTGATGGGTGGTGAATCGGTACAGATTATTTTAAGCCTTTCAGAAGGATAACGGGTAAAATAAAAAGCATGGCTTTGTGGACATTCCTGTTCTAGTCACGGCAAGATTGTGTGAAACTTGAGAGAAAAACCCCTTGTGTGAACGACGAACTTCCTCAGGCGAGGAAACATGTAACGCTAGACTACCCCGGGAAGTTATGAACTGAGGTCGGAAAAACAAAATATTAGTGCAGTAAATACAGCATGATGTCAAATGGGAGTGGATTTCATGTCGTCAGCGCAAATGTGGTTCTTAATCCGAGTTTACATAAAATGGAAACATGAAAATCAAAGTGTCGAAACTACACAGACAGAGAATCACGAGACCTCGGAGAAAATTCCTATCGACATTGTTTGAAATGCCAAAATGTTTTAATAGGTACTAATTGGTACAAATAGGCAATCCACTATTTATGGGTAAGAATCAGATGGATCCAAACGGTATCAAAAATTAAATCCCCTGGAAGTAGCGGTTTGTATGTGTTGAAGTGTTGAAACTTGTTGATAAATGTTGCCGACTATACCTGTTGTACATGTACAAACCTGTTAAACAGGTTCCAAAACAGAAATTTTCTCGGGAGAACTTTGGAGTTGGTTATTGGTTATTAAGTTTCATTTTAAGAGAAGATAAATATTAGAACATTACAACCTGACAACCAACGCCAGAGACATTAGTGTAGGTATAGTGGGTAGGGGAAAATTAGCCCCCCCCTCTTTTAGTAATTTTCATTAGTTCAATGGAACAAAATGGCGACAGGATGGCCTTTCCCACTTGTTTGTTTAATTAGAATATTTTTAAAGTTATCTGCGGGTATGATAATAAAGCAGTGGGGCAATGATACCAAAGATTCCTTAAATAGCCTTAAATCTCTGAATGTGATTATGTCAAGTAGTGGCATGGCCACAAGGTGGAATAGTGGGCATATGCTCACAGCCTAGGCTCGGATTTGTCAAAATTCTGTCCTCGAGATAGAAGTCATGAGTCATAGTCAGGCTGTTATTCAAAAACTTTGTTTTGCATATTCATTGTAGAATAATTCAAATGCTTTCTAAGCCAAATTAAAATGTGTTCGGAAAACTTTCCCGGGATGTTTAGCAAGTAGTTCTTTTCACGCGAGTACCCCACCCACTTCCTTTTTATTATCACTTGTCATTGCAGCCGAAAGGTACTGCCCATGAAACCGCCACGAATCTTGAAAGAACCATCCAAGAGAAGAGTTTTATCTCGAGAAGACCTAAATATATGACAATACTTCAAAAGGATTTTTGGTCGTGACTGGAATCTATTACTGCTGATCATTCAAAACAGCTTCTTAGTGAATTCCCCATACCTTCAACACAACAGGATTTTCTAAAACGCAGAGAACGATGCCGAATTAAACGAATTTAAATGCCTTCTTTCTTTTTCGGTCCATACATAGGTCCTCCTCTCATTCGAAAAATCCTAGATTAGCCCATGATTATGTCGCTTAAATGTCGTTATGACTTCTTAATGTTGTTGTGAGAGAGGTAGGCACATAAATTACATAAATTTGATTTTTTTTTTTTTTTTATAAATGTACATTGATTTTTGATATTCATATTTGTGGAATACTTAGCATATTCTTTGGATATGAACCTATAGAGATCCATTTATTATTGTTCCTTTCTGAAATATGGCGTCATCTCATCCACTTCTTTTATAGATTTTTCATTAGCTTCCCTTTCATTTCTGTAAATTTCCATTGTATTTTAATGGAAAAAGAATATACCGTATAGTTTAATTTCTGAATTATGTATAATCGTTGTTTTCTTCAGCTATGCTCACTATGCTTCCATATTGTTATTTAGTTTAAATTTATGTCCTTCGCTCCTGCAGTGCTTTGAATAGCTGTCTTCAGCTGATGAAGTTTTATCCTCTCGTTGGCGATAACTACATAATTTATACAAACGCATTTTTATTAGAAGGCGGTACATCTGACCGTAGATCTGAAATATTTGTAACATGTTTCAGTGAACAACTTCGGCAAAACGCTGCCTTCTCTATCCTAAAACACACAGTGCTTAGAGTCATCGGTTAGTCTTTATATGCCCTTCCGATACAGATGATAATTTACAAAAGTTACTTTAAAAAAATATCGTTAGCTAGTATAAAGGATATCTCAACCCACAACTAGATGCCTGGTGTTTTCACCACCAGGTGATGAAAAGTATCAACTTGTTCAAATTTTACGGGACGTATCGACAAAGTTGAATAAGTCGTCAAATATTCGTCAGTCACTTAATTGTTCAAAACTCATTTCTTAGTCCAATGGAAGTTAAACGTATAGACCTTATTCAACAAGTACAATACAGTACTCACGTTCACTTCGATTTGAAGACGAAGTACATCCCAAAATCATCGACAACTTCATTAATCCTAACAACAAGGCAAGAAAGCCTTGAACTGACGCCATGTTGATTTCCTCATGGAGTAAGCATACTTTACCATTAAAAGTATAGTGTTGTTCTACAGTCCGGGAGATAGCCGCTTTCGGGTGAAAATGAGAATTCACCCGATGGGGGAGAAAATTTTGGCTAAGTCTAAACATGAATATTTATGAGCACTCGATCTCTACCGCTTCTCAGTCGTCGATCTTTTTACTACATCAGTTTGTGATTTAACCCACGAGATACCAGTTCACACTCACACAGCGAAACACATGGCACGTTACACAACCTGTTAATAAACACAAATGCCATGATTCGCTTTCACACCTTTGAGTGGAAATCAGTGCACGCAACACGTGTCTGTGCCGCCTAACTAGAGCAACAATGTTGAAGTAGCTCATCTTGTGGAGAACGCGCGACATTACAGGTAGTTTCAGCCTTTGAGTAGTATTTGTAGATTTGCCACAGAATGGTGTTCGTTTTCTTACTGGCATATGCGCCAAAGTTTAAAGTACATTGTAAAGAGGAGCTTTTATTTATACAACAGGAATGAAGAAATTTATGCAAGAAGTGTCTTTTTTATTTCATCGCTCCGTAAGGAGTATGAGATATTGTAGTCACTTGGCCTGTTGGGCTATATACCGCAATGCCACCTGAAAAAAGCGACGGTTGCCATGGTAACGGTAAATTATTCCAAGTTACTAGTCTCAAGGTCTAACCCAAGGTGGGGTACCCCAGGGTGAGCGGAAGTCCATGACTGAGGTAGGGGTCAAAACGTGTCCGTGTGTGTGTGTGTGTCCATTTTTATTTTGTTGATATCTCCTAAACGGACAGGCTGATTTTATTCAAACTTTGTGGCGAGGTACCCTCGGGGAACCACTGTAGGTTATGCACTACCGGAAATAAAGGTCAGAGGCCAAAGGTCAAATTATGTCAAAATCACTTTTTGAATATAATTCCAAAAGGAAACATCTGACTGACACTAAATTTCACTCATGTAATGAGCGCTTCTAGTACAACCAAAATATGTGGTTGCCATAGCAACCAGGTCAAAGGTCACGTGACAGAGAGGAGTATTGGGAGAAAACGATTTTTTAAGCGAAAATTTGTGTCAAAAACTCCTCCTAGTGGGCTGAGCCGATTCTTTTGAAAATTGGGAAGGTTCCCTTGAGCGGGAACTTGTGTCTTGCAGACCCTCGGAAGTAAAGGTCAAAGGTCAGAGGTCAAAGTCAAATTTTGCAAAAACACTTATTTTTTACTATTTTTACTATAACTCCTAAAGGAAATATCAATTCAACATGAAACTTTGAGACATATAATAAAGATCACTAGTTCTACCAAAATATGTGGTTGCCATGGCAGCCAGGGTCAAAGGTCACGTGATAGAGAGGAAAATAGTTTTTTTAAGGGAAAATTTGTCAAAATCTCCTCCTAGTGCGCTGAACTGATTCTTTTCAAAATTGGCGGGAAGCTACCCCAGGGTGGGAACTTGTGTCTCTCAGACCCTCGGGAGCAAAAGTAAAAGGTCAGAGGTCAAAGGTCAAATTTTGCAAAAGCTACCTACTTTTACTATTTTTACTATAACTCCAAACGAAAACACCATTTAATATGAAACTTGACATGTATAATAAGACATACTGGTTCTACCAAAATATGTGGTTGCCACGGCAACCAAGGTCAAAAGTCATGTGACAGAAGGTCAAATTTACATTTCTTGTTTTGAAAACTGCTACTAAATGGCTGGATCGATTGTAGTTAAAATTGGTGGGAAGGTACCTCAGGCTGGGAACTTGTGTCAAGGTCAAATCAATCAAGGTTAACCAAGGTCAAATATCACGCATACTAAGGTTAAATGCCCATTTTGAGAGCATCTTTGTGTCCAAAACTCTTCCCAAACGGCTAGGCCGATTTTGTTTTCAAACTTGGTAGGAAGGTAACTCAGAGTGATTTCTTGTGTCTTGCAGACTTTTGGGAGTAAAGGTCCACGATCAGAGGTCAAAGGTCAAATTTTTGAAAATCGTTTTTTGGTAGAAAAACTCATAGGGAAACATCAAGGTGATATGCAAACTG
>JAAAJZ020436325.1:0-11961 GCA_010015985.2 Actinopyga echinites
AATTTGTCAAGTTTTACCGAGATGTCGAGTTAACGTAAGTCGGCAACTTTTGCAGGAGAAATAACTTGTACTTGAATGGTTGTACAACCCGGGGGGCTCTTAGTAAATTTTCGTTAATAACAAACAGTATTGTCCTAATACATATGGTCCCCTGAAAGAAACATTTCGCCCACCGTCTGGATACTGGTCTGAGTATACTCGTGTGAGAGAAAATTTTTGCCAAAGTTATTTGAAAACATTCAGCCCCTACCCTGCTTTTTCATGTCTCAGTCTTGTGTACCACCCCCCTCCCCCAAGAAATTAAAAAGGTCCTATACACCTATACAAGCTTCCCATGCTGTCACTTACATTTGTGCCCTTAGCCCATGACCTAGTTTGCCTTTGGTAAATTTTAATCTTAAGGTACTCCCTCCTCTTCCCTCAAGTGCTGTGCTTTGAGTAACCAGGGTCATAAACCTCTGGTGCCTATATATAGATCCTTATTGGAACTCGTGGTTTTTCTGTTTAACATGCTGTAAATCACCATCTAATTGACTCCATAGACCACAAGCAAGGACCCAAGTCGGACGAGACCCTGATTGGCCAGTATACACCAGCTTTAAAAGGCAGGAGCTTTTCCTCCTTGAAACCACGAGTTGAATGAAAACATTTTTCTGCTCCACAGTGTCCTAGCATTCGGGACTTCTGTTAATTTACAAAACTGTAGATGATGGTGCACCAATGCATCAATACGTTTATGCTGAAATGTCAGCATTTTTATTGAAGAAGCCACTTCTAGTCACCTGATAGATTAAGGAATGATCAGTCATATCAACTTGGTTGCACACCACCAGTTATTTCCCCATCAACTTAGACAGTTGTCACATCCATATCCTTGCTCGTTTTCACCAGGTACACACCAGGTACGAACTGAATTATTGTATTGAAGTTCAGAAGTAACATTTCCACTTTCCTCAAATACTTAAAATTTTGAACTACAAGAATGTCTTCTAATGGTTTGGGTTGAATGTTCACTCAACATGATTTAGCCAAAGCTGAAGGGTGGCCTGGTATGAAATGGAAAAAAGTGGCCCAACATCTTTGACTTCCATGGGATTTGAAGATAATGCACATCCTCTCAGCAATGTGGTCTTGGCTATGCCCCACCCCCTTGCTTACAAATTTCTTACGGACATACTTCTCAGGAAAGTTTTTCAGCAGAGGGATAAGTGAAGAGCTGAAACAAGTGTTGCGGTCTATTTACACCTGCTTATTATTTCACTAATCTGTTGTAACAAAACTGAGTAAGCTTAAAAGGATCAATTTAAAGTGGTGGAGAGGGGAACAAATTTCAAGTCAAGTGATAGCTAATAAACAAGATAACAGACAATATAATTTTACTTATATTTTTATTACAAGTTATGTTTCTTTTCTCCAGGAAATAGAATGTATGTTACAAATATTTACAATGGCTTGAACAATAAGTCCATTCAACTCTTGTATATATAAGAGACATGACAGGGAGTTGTGAGTGTTTCTATCATGCCAATTAAGGGACATTATCACAAAAGAGCAATCAAAGGCCCTTAAAACTTAATATTGCAGTAAAAACCTTCTCTCTAAATTTATGAAAATCAGAATTTTTCAAAAAAATGACACTTTTCAATTGTTTCACAATCTTCTGTCAAGAATACATACTGATTTCTGCAATGAAAGTAGGCTACAAATGATGCGTAAATTATACCACATAGGAAACTTTTCTTGCGGGAATGCTTTATAGTATAATGTGAATGTCTGTAAGTAATTTCAATTTACAACTTGGTTTTGGCAAATATTATCTGTTTTTACAAGAAGTTATTTCTTGTGTCAGAAACGAATAACAGGACAATATTGAAATATTGGTTATTGTTACAAATTTTCATAATTAAATTCATGGAAAAAGTGAGCTATGACTGGTTATTATAAAATAATAACACATTCAGATTTAACCATTATTTCCACATATAGTAGGTACTTCAAAGTCAATGTACTAGAAACAAAATAGGCTTACATTTAAATCTGGATCTCTAAAAAGTGTTTGGGTCCCTCCCCCTCCCTCCGGCTAAACTCAGAAACCCAATAAATGAGGGTTTCAATTCTTTTAAATAACAAGAGATCTTACGAACACAGATACAATAATATGGCTGTCTTATGAACACAACCCTATCTGACCTGCAGATTTTCTGCCTTCTCCAAACTTGAACCCTCAATTACCAAAGGCATATCCACCAGAAATACTACTCATAGGTCATTGCTCCCCTAAAAGGTAATCAGAAAGCGATAAACTTCCTGAAAATCTCAAAGTGATTGCCTACAAGTAGTATGATTTCCAAGAAACCTAAAACAGCATTTTGACCATGGTTTACTGGCAAGAGTCCAGTACTGTCTCAGAGGGATAAAATAGAATCCCTCCCAATTAGCTTCTCACAACCTGAAGTTTTCTATTCAAACCTTAATTGCATTGCAATAAATTTTACATTAATAACAGTTTGTTTCAAGAACCCATGGCGATAGTAACAAATGCCAGTCACATACATTTCGTGTTAGTTCCTCCTGATCCACACCAATGATGGATTGGTAACAAAACCTACCTTCTACCCCCCAGGGAGGACAATGGATATCCTCTGTGTGAATGATAGCATTGTTTATCCCACCCAGACACCACAAAAATGTAGACAAGACAACTGGCATGTGACGCTCTGACAGGATAAATGGTAAAATATTTCATTGGAACTTTGTGAAGAGAGAAACAGGACAAACATCCACTGACTTAACAGTATTTTAAGCCTTACTACAAGAGATCACACCAGGTCAAAGGTCATTGACATGCATACTGCCAATCTCTCTCGACATTGCCGGGGTTTTAACATTCTTGTTCATGAGGATATCAGTTTTGAGATGGAAAACAACTAAGAATGTCCTGCCACGTGCTTCGTCAAAACGTGGCGCTATGCAAGAGACCCTCCTTTGATTAAAACAACTTTTCATTGATTTCAACACTGACAAAACTAATTGGAATGTTACTTTTCTATATGACAGTAAGGTGGTGTGCTGGGGATTCCTCATAAATCAATTGCCATCACAAATCAATTGGAGTAAAGGGTAATTCAGAAAATATTTGCTGGAATTATACCAATTATTCTGCATTTAGTAACCACTGAGCAATTCTATTCTAATAACACGTTAAACACCTTCAAGTCAATTTTGCAGAAAAGACCAACTAAACAAGTAACCACAAATGTAAGACAAACTTTTTCAAAAAGTTTTCTATCTTTTTGTCACCTCCAGCTTGAAAATACCAACTCTCTAGTTTGCCCTTGCCTTTGCGACACGGAGTGAATTTTTCAAAGCAATGTTAAACACAAGTGGACGATGAGAAGTCAAACCAGATACCCTGTTGAGTCATAGGGATATGACGTAGGGATCATTTGACCTCAAGGATCATCCAATCACATTGAATGCTAAGAACTCACTGGTTTCACAAAAATATTCCACCATCTGATGGCTGACCTACCTACAACAAAAACAGCACAAGTAGCTGTGACCATAAAAACACACACAAGTTTAGAAAGGTCCTTTCTGAATGATTTCTCCCAATAATTTATTCCTCCCTAGCACCAGTCTTGAATTTTGGACTGCAAACTGAACATGTAACCCTTTTGGTCCCAATTTTCTCTTTCACAGGTAGCATTTTGTAATGAAAACAGTACAGAATGAAAGAAGGAAGAACAATTGCACTAAAAATTTGTGGCGTAGAAAAAAAATTTGTTTCATGAAAAAAGAATAATAAATAACATGCATTAAGAATGAAGTCATCTTAGAAAAAAAAAATAAATAGGTAAATAAATAGTTTGGTTTAAGGTACCATTACTATGATGTACTTATAAACTACATAGTAAGATAAACGTACAATGAGTTGCAAAGATTACAGTTACACATGTCTGATAGCTTTGAAACTTCTTAGAGGTAAGAGAAGAAAATGGTCGTTAAACCTTAAATTTGATTTGAATCTTATTCTTTCAAATGACTTTAAGACTGAGTCAACTTTGAATCTATGAAGCAGCATTTACATGGCTTCTCTGACACATGAATGGTAAACTTGGAATAACATGGGAATAAATCGCTGAGTACTTCATATGCTTCTACGACTTTTTAGACAGTTTCTAATGGACAACTGTCCTTTTGGACTACATAACTGAATAAATGTTTCTTTATATCATTATCTGAGAAAGTGCAGCATATTTGACATATCCATGTCACCACTTACCAACAAAAGTACTTACAATGACCATCCTGTTTTCTTTTTCTTAATACCTAATTTTATTACCCTAGTTTTCATCAAATGCTTCAAACCTCCTGCACAACACAGGCTCTACGGTACAGCAGTTGCCCTATGAGCACCTTCCATGCTGACCCATTCCCATTTCAGATAAAATTAAGATCAATACCATTGACCTATGACCAAAAGATAAATTTCACCTCTCTCAGCTGAACTAAATCAAGCAAGCACTGGCAACACAGTAGCGACAAACAAATCCACATTCCTACTGGCTTATTTGTTGCTAGGCAACAGGATGGCTCTCCCACAGAATCTTTCTCTCCTGTTCTGTGGACTGGCAGCATCACCAAATGAGGAGGAAAGAGCATCTTCTTTCTTCATCTCCTTTGGGAGTAATGTTCTTTACTCCACACACGCTTATTTTGGCAAGCAATTGAAACATTCCAAAAAAAGGTGCAGAGTTCGTAACTAGAGGGCCAGCTTCTCAATCCGCTTCGGCATCCTTGGATGCACACTGGCTGACTGAGTGCCGGATCATTTGCATCCACTGCTTCTTGTCATGTTCATCTGGGGTGATGAAGGTAAAGGACTGCACCAGCTCAGGGTCAGTGGAGGTCACTCTGAATGCATGTTTACCTGGAAAGTTGAACGAAAGAGCATTATGAATATTCACACCATAAGTAAACAATAAAACAGTTACATTCCAGTTACATTCAGGTGATTTCTGCTCCCAATTCCCTCAGTTAACAACCATCTCATGGCAGTGCAATAGACTGATATTGTTATCCATGGACAAACAGCCAAAATACAATGCGTTCTTGGGACAGCTATTTCAACAATGCAGCTATACTGTGACCAACTTACCTGACAGATTAGATGAGAAAGCCCCTCTGAATGACCCTGTGCGCAATTCTCCATCTGGTACGTCATCGAGACTCAAAGACTGAACTGGAATAGGCATCCTTGTGACTTGGTAGCCCTTGACTCCATTTCTGGTTGCAAGCCTCGTCACCACCAAAATATCTTCAAAGAGGAATACGTACAGCTTCTGTCGAAAGAAAAGTAGACGACATAACTTTCAGATGCCTGACTTCAAAAGAAAATTACTGTGGCTCAGTTAATCTTCCAAACTCATTCTCTCCTATGTAAAATATTTCACACATGTCCATTCTTTTACATGAACCTATGTAGCAGACAATCGAAGGAAATGGAATACTTTCTAAAATTGCTTTTCTCAGAACTCCAGTTTTTATGATCAGCAAGAAAACTGCCTCTTTGAAAGACTTTTCCCCAAAATGGAGCTTGGATAACAGCACCATTTTCCAACAGGCCAGAGAATGATTTTAGTATAAATATGTTGGGCTGTATAACATAATGTGCAGGGAACACACAAAATGATACAAACTAAAACTGCATCTGATATTGACTTTTAGAGACCCAAGATTACTCATAGTTCCTGGCATACTACAGCAAACACAATGGACACCACTTAACATCTCACACGAAAACAATTCTGGGGAAACAGATGCCTAATGTACTAGTAAATCAACTTCCAGGAGCAGTCAATTTCCTTATTACTGGTGAACGGAAAAGTTTTTGGTATTTCCTATCAACTGCTAATAAAGGATGTGGAAAGACCTAATTAGGTCATTACAGAGATAACAAGAGCATCTTTTTTGCTTTCATTATAGGGCACTGAGCTCATCTTACAATGTACATTCACCACTGCACTGAGGACCTAGGTGTAACCCGTTACTCTAATGTTAACCTCAGGATGACCAATTAGTATTAGCTTAAGAAAAACACCTGCAGTCTGCATTATCTGACAGCCATTTCAGAACCTCTTAACAGGAAACTTCCACAGTGGTCACCTGACTAAAATTCATTCAACTTTTCTTTCTTCACAGAAAAGCAAGTTTAAAAAAAAGCTTTCAAGACTTGGTAGAGCTTTTTACCCAGGAAATGGGCCAAATATTTCTTTGACAAGCCTGCTCATAGAGAAATAATCAACTGTCACCACCCAAATTAGCCTTCCATTTCTTAAACTCTCATTGTGTAGAGAAACATTTCCACAATTTGTTTTGTTGTCAAAAATTATTTTTTAATTTATTATTTTGATTTCCTATAATTACACGATCCATTCCTATATTGCAGTCTTTTCTTGGATAATCTGTATTTCCTCAGATGTAGCCATAATCCATAACCCTGAAATTTGGGGATTCATTTCTAAGACATGGCCCATTCTTTGTGAGACCCTGGTTTAGGGGATTATCCTGAAACCCCTAATTTGCTCAGAATGCCTCCTTTTCAGGCATCCTTATCTTCTACAATGCCTTCCTAAATCGTTGACCTCGCCAAAGATAGGAAAGCACTAACAAACTATTAGCATGTGGTAATGCCTATAACACCACTGTAAAATATCAATTAACCTTGATACCACATGGAAGTATTTCTGTATAAGTTTGATGTATCTCATCACTTGGGTTCAAGAAATAACTCACTTGCGGAAGTTTTGGAAGTTGAGTGCACATAAAATCTTTTTATACTTTATAATGTGACTCTTCTCCTGCCAACACCTTAGACAAACTCAAGCCATTAAATTTTTAATGACACAAGGTAGCAACTGAAAGCTAGGACTCGAGGAAGTCTTGATGAAAGGAATCTTAAACACAGATGGGAAGTCGGTCCAGGGATGTTTACAGAAGAGTTAACGGGGGAGTTGATGGTGTGATTACTTACCGAGCCCTTGTTATTTCTCAGCATCCCCATGCAGTGAAGTGACTTTTGCTCTGCAATCAAGGGGTGTCGCTGATTCTCATCTAAGTACTCCAGCTGGTTGATGTAAAACTGGCACTTGTGTTCTCCTGTTCTTTGGTCAACCTCTTTAATGATACTGTCTGACTGCTGTATCTGCAAGAGTAATAACAGAATTTTTGTAAGAGCACAGTGCAAAAACCAAAAAGAAAGCAACAAACAAAAAATTATCTTGAAACAGTACTGATGTGTTAATTTTCATCAAATCTGTGCGGACCACTAGACATGTAACCTAGGAGAATAAACTCCTCCCAGTACATGTTTATGGTGTATACACCCAGAGAGGGGGTGACTATCTGGGAGGAGCTGTTCAGAGAACGTGGTTACCAGATGCAAATCTAACTCAATATGGTTCTTTAAATTTCTAGTAAGATATGAAATTCCAGCCCTGAAGGAAATTTGTGGCCAGTTTTACTTAGGTAAGCCTAATTGTAATTTTTTAACTTTAACACTGCCACCTAGCTTTTAAAAGCTTTGTGCTTCCAATTGCACATGATTGCTATCCTCCTAAAAAGAACAAAGAACCAGATTAAAGTTTCAAATATTGGTCACTAAGTAAAGTTTGTTTGCAGACATTCAGACCACAGGGTAGACAGCTAACCTGCATTAAACACTTCTGACTGACTTACAACCCATGATTCACCCCTCTTTATTGCTCTGATAATCTACAAATTTAAACCACAAACAATATCAAATAAAAACTCTCCAAAGTTCTGTTTTCGCTACTGGTCAAATATGAAGTTATGACGTCAAGTTTGTACTCTAAAATTGAGGAAGCCGTATCACATGCCTGAATGCAGATACAAGTCTGTTACATTTCCTTCCAGTTCTTACTGCAGAGTGCTTGTGTATCTGGGATCCTGTAACAGGCTTTGTGTCAAAGAAAGTTCAAGAGTCGGGGTGAAATATACAAATCTGAAGTGGATTTTCCAATGTTTATGAGATCAAGGAAGAGATACTTATTGTTTTAGTGTCTAGACACTGATTCTTCAAACACTTGGCAGGTTTGCTTTTAGGCCTCATTCTAGGTTTCCCTGTATCTTAGAGGTGGAGGTATGAAAAGGACAGAAAAGGTCTCCCTGGTAGGACCCACTTGAAAAATGCCTTAATCAATGTTAATTTGACCTTAAACCCATACCACAAAATCATTAACTGTGGAATCTCATTGATTTTGCTCAGGTCCATCCCCTCTGATTAAATTTAAAGTTTGAAAGACTATCCAAAGAAAGAATTTTTGAGTAATGTAATTTCACTTACTGCATTGCTTAGATATCTTCTGTCCTCATGATCTGCTGGGGTCAACCTGAGAATATTCTTCAACAGAAGGGGATACTTTACAAGCCTGCTGCGAGGCACATCTAGGAAATTCCAGAGGTCCAATTTGCGGCTAAAGGGGGATTCCTGACACCTCTCAAGAAAGTCTTGCACTCTCTTGTCTTGTTTCTTCTCATCAAGCAATGACTTGGCTGCTAGTTGGTTTACGCAGTATGATGTGTAGCTGTCTGTTAGTTCTGGCAACTGTCAGTAGAAAGATTGATACGAAACGTGATCGTGGACCTATCTTACTCTTTATTATTTCCCGTAAATAATCGTAAATGTATTCTTGATAAGCAGTCCCTAAACATTACCTTCACTGACAGTTTAATTAAGGATAAATTTTGCAAGTTATTGGTGCTTAAATTACTTCACGAAAGCAACACTGACAGAAAAAAAAACCCCGAAAACCATTTAATTGCGATATTACAAGTTAATTGTGGATTGGGTTGTTCACATGAAGTCATAGGGAACTTCCCATTTAAACTCAACTCAGTGCACGTTATATTACACTGAAGAGCTGATTGCAACATACAGATAATGACTTCCTCGAAACAAGACAGGGAGGTACTAGCAATTGAACTGAAGTCCTTCCTGCAATTCAGAAATGAACTTTAAGGTAGTCCCTTTTGAGGCAATCGTGCAAGTTGTAAATCACTCACCAACTTTAGAGGGGGATGATTGGCAAGGAGGGACTGTAAATACACCATTTACAATGTCTGACTTAAAAATCTTACCCATTCCAGGATGTCCTTTCCAATTGCATCTGTTCGGCCGTCATCTTGTCTTAGTCTCTCCAACCTTTCAATCAGTTCTACAGAGATAATCATAGCAAAGGAAAAAAATCTTTAAATCTAGGTCTAAAAATAACTAAACATGGAGTTAGAGTTAGGAGTTAGATGAGGTTTTACAGCTCAGTTTGTAACCAATTGGTTTAAGTGGGCCACGGCCTTTTTTCCAGTTGTGGCTCACTGGCTTGTTTTCCCCAGTCGCAATTTTTTTCTTTTTAAAACTGTGAGCCTTGCCATCTTTTTATGCTGGCAAAAATACAAGCATCCTGGAGGCATAAGTACCATTCCAGTAAAAAGGCTTTTTAAAAGTTTTCTCTTTTACGGAACTTCGAAAAAGTTATTTGCAAGCAGCATATCCAAGGAGCTCAAGTTGTATAAATGATACACACATTCCTACCTTCATGTAAAGGTACAAGTTCCTCCAGTCTGTAGAAGATTGTTGCAAGTTCCTGGGGGTTGAGAATTTTCAGCGATTTCATTGAATCCCGATAGGTTTTGAGGATGAGTTGTAAATCTTCTACCAAGTCCACCTCTCCTTGATAGAGTTCAAATATAGCCTGAAGTGAATGAGAAGAAAACACTATAACTAGCCTCAATACCAATGACTTTATAAAAATATAACCTGAAGTGAATTAGAGGAAAACACTGTTTCTAGCCTCAAAGTGTTTCAACATCCCTTTCATCAATGACTTTATACTTTACACTATTGTAGTGAACACAGATTAAACATGAAACTGTGCAGTTATTGTGTTTTTAACAAAACATTTTTTTGAGAAGCACTTGTTGCAAGAAACATATCATTTATAAATCCATATACATATTCAAATATCCTTTCATAAACAGTTTATTCTGTGTCATGCAGCAACAATGGGTAAAAGGAGGCTATGTTTTTCTTATTGGAACAAAATGCCTCATTGGAACAAAGTGTCTTACTTGAACAAAGTGTCTCATTGGAACTAAAACATACAAGTACTTGAGACAAACTTAACTACTGTTTTTCTCATTTGACCTTTTTGAACTCGAAAGGATGTATCTTGGGCCCCAGCTTAACTACTGAATCAGCTTACTGACTTCAACACCTAGTAGGAAGAAATAGTTTACCGGCTCCATGGCATCATCCATATATTTTGCAGTCAGTTAATATTTGTGACTTTTAGGCAGACAGCCTAGATGAATGTTATGAAGAAGCCATGTTGCTTTTCCCTTACCTCTTGCCTCTTCACCTCAACCTTAGTCAGCCCTTCATTGATGTTATTTGTTACTGTCTGGGACCACAGCTTACTGTCGCGACGCTTGGTGGGGGTTGCAGCCGGCTTACTGTAGGGCTTTATGTAGATGCTCGGGGAATGAGAGCTTCGAAAACTCATTGAGCGCTGTAATGAAGATCAGAAGATATGCAAAACTGAAAATATGCAACAAATTTTCCCTGCATATGGCACAATGACACATGATTATCTACATGTAAAAAAATGTTTCTCTCAAAGATTTTCCAAGTAAATTAAGTCCACTGTATAGGACTAACTTTGTACCAACTTACCTCAACAAAAGCTGAAATTACTGAAGGAGCCATTGAAACTTCACAATAAAATACTGTTTGCAAAGCTAAGTTCCAAATTACACAATCCACTGACTGAGAAGCTAAAAACACCACTCTGAATATTTCCTCACGACTTCACCACCAGTACCACAAGAAACCTATCATTATTTTCACAAATCCAAAAATTGAGCACTGCTCAGAATACAGTCTTTATTCCGTGAATTCCTATTGTTATCTGACTGAAATAGCACTCGATCAAGCATTAAGGTTCAGTCCCCCAAACTGGGTTGGATGTCAAAACAGGAACTCTCAGGCTGCGGGGAAACCACATGCTCTCGAAATGTCTTTAGGAAGGACGTTAAACCGAAAGCTGCTTTGTTTTATGACGTTGCAAATACTTCCTACTGTAGCTACGCATCCAGACCAATGTGGGAATCTTCTCATGCAATGTTAAATTTAATACCATTTCTAAATTCCTCTAGGAAACTCTTACTGGGACTTCACCTTGGACTTAAATGATATCAGGGTCTGGAGAGCATAAGAACTTCTGACTTCAATATTTTCCCTCTATGGTTACTGTGCCATTAGACTTTGCCCTCTAGATAATTAGCAGAGTGAGTCAAACCTAATACAAAATTTTAAGTCAATCTGTGGTGTAACAACTGACGCCTGTGAAGCTCTGTACAAATATTGATCAACAATGCAAAGTATGGTCATGTTTTGTAACTTATCTCTGTTTTGAGGTCCCAACCCAACCCCTTTGTAAAAGTGCATGCCTGTGTGATTCCTTTTTACATACAAACAAGTTTTGTTTTTTTAGGTCTTTGCAGTCAGGGGTTAACATGATGATTCCAGCTAATTTCTTTCAAAGTATTGTGTAACTAATGATTGAAAAGCTCAATTTATGAAGCTGTATACCACAACTTTGCACGAACAGCAAACAGCACTCCTTTATTATAAACATGCCAAATATCTTGCTCTTGAATATGAGTGATGGTATGAACAGTAAAAAGAGGTGCATCTAGTCTGTGCAAAATTTGGGAGTGGGGTGAGGGTAAGGGGAATGGGCCTTTTAAAATTGTCCTCTAGGTAGGTTTTTTTTATTAAATTTCTCAGTGACCCACAGCATCCTTCCAAGGCCAAAGTTTTCCTCCTTTTCTCCCCTAATTTGGAGACATTAGTTAAACATCATTAGGCAAAGATGTACT
>JAAAJZ020437424.1:0-11957 GCA_010015985.2 Actinopyga echinites
GTGATTGAACAATAAACAATATAAGAAGACACCATCAGTGTGACTTAATCATTCTAAGCTTGCCTACTACTGCTAAAGTAAAAACTTGTGACAACGCATTCATTGAGAGTCGAACGTCACCAAGATAGAGAACCAAGATAGAGACCTGAATTCAATTCTTAGAGAAGAACAATCGTCCTTCATAACGAACGAACTAGTTATCCTGACAGTCAGACAGTGAAGAGATTAGAACTTGTAGAGTCATCCTAAATATAATGGCATAAGTGATGCAAAGAGATAAACAATTTAATAGAGAACATAGAAATAAGAATGGATACTCCAAACGAAACTCATGTGAGTTTAGAGACAGAGTCCCTCGGAAAGAGACAGAGAAAAATGACTGAAAAAGGACTTGAACTTTCTATTGATAACTCTGTTAAAAATATGGTAACTGTAAGTCGTACCTTAACACAATTTCTGAACTATTTAGAAAGTAATTTCGAAAGTATGCAACCGCTAATATTGGCAATCGAAGAAGCTACTGTAAGTAAGAAGAGTTTTAATGAGTGTTGGGAAGAACTGTTTAACTTGTTTAAACTAGATACTAAAGGTATGTACGTCGAATCGTTTGATAAAAGCAGGAACGAATATTATGCACTGAATTTGCGCGCTGCCGAAGTTATTGACAGGGCGCATAAAAGGTTGAATGAACTTCAATTAGAAACAATGAGCGCAATAACCGGAGGCTCAAAGGTGTCTCGGACATCTGCATCATCAACAATTCAAAGCGCAACAGCCAAAGCCGTGGCAGCAAACGAACGCCTGCACTTCATCGAAGAGATTGCCCACAAGAAAGCAGAATTAGAAATTCTGAAAGCACATCAGGAAGCAGCTGAAGCCGCTGCTGTAGTGGAAGCTTTATCTGAAACGAACGGCAGTGTACGCTCTGGCTGCAACAAATTCATTCCACAAACATCACCGAATGATACCGCAAATGACCTTGTACAACGCTTTAGAGAAATACAACATGTAGCTGAAAAAGAATCTTCAAAATGTATCAGAGACAAGCTTTCTTTGAACCTGCAAGATAAGGAAGAATATCCAACGAAGAATCCAAATAATCCTCCAGCGTTGGACACAAAACCTGACTCAGTTCAACCACTCATAGAAGCTATGTCGTTGGCAATAAGTTTCGGTAAGATCCCAGCTCACGAACCTGAGATTTTCAGAGGTGATCCTCTAACCTATACAGATTGGAGGATATCTGTACGAACTCTCCTGGAGGAGAAACGCATACCACATTCAGACCGGATCTATTACCTTAAGAGATATTTAGGTGGTCCTGCAAAGGAAGCAGTAAGTGGCTACTTCTTGCTGAAAGATGAGTCAGCTTATCAGAAGGCAATGGATGTGTTGGAAAGTAGATATAGCAACCCTTACAAGATAGCCGAAGCCTTTAGAACGAAGCTGAATGCATGGCCAAGATTAGATCCAAAGCACAGCAGAGAGCTGCACAGATTTTCAGATTTTTTGAACCAATGCAGTGCCGCAATGGACGAGCTTCCAACACTGAATATTTTGAACGACTCCAGAGAAATCAACAAGCTTCTAGAGAAGTTACCTAGCTGGTTATCAAACAGATGGCGAAGAACATCCGTGAACACTATGAAGGCCAAAGGAAGCTATCCCGGATTAAAGGAATTTGCAAAATTCGTGGTAACAGAATCGGAGATTGTTTGTGACCCTGCTCTGAATCCGGATAAAGACAACAAGAAAATAAATAAAGAAAACTCGAAGGACTCACGTAGGTCCTACAGCATAACAGCTAACAAACAACGTTGCATCTACTGTAGTAGAGAGAATCATTCTATTGATGAATGCAAAAAGTTTGGAGGATTGCCGTAGGGGACACATGTCAAGTTCGTGTATACAGAAATCTGAGTGCAGAATCTGTAAGAAGAAACATCCTACAAGCATGCATAAAGATCGCCAGAAATCATCTGCCAGCAGTGACATCGATAATTCTACAGAAGACACTGGACAAAGTAATCAAGATAAGGACAAGAGTAACGAAATGTCACACAGAATAAGTGTATGCAAATCGTTTAAATCATCAGACAGCAACATGACGATGATATTTCCTGTGTGGATATCTAGCATGGAAACACCGAACTTAGAAGAACTAGTTTATGCATTAATAGACGCTCAGTCAGACACAACCTTCATCACTGAAGATGTGGCAAGGAGACTTCATGCTAAATCAGTAAGGAAAACATTAAACCTAACCACTTTGTCCTCACAGTCTGAAGCTATAGAGTGCAACGCCTATGATGGTTTAAGAGTGAGAGGTTTCCAGTCCAACAAACTGGTTGAATTGCCAACTGCACATGCCATGCAAGAGATTCCTTTGGACAAGAGTCACATTCCCACCAGAGAGGTTGCAGAATCGTACCCTCATTTACAGAGAATCGCAGATCAAATCCCTCCACCGCAAGATTGCGATGTCGGCCTGCTTATTGGATACGACTGTCCCGAAGCATTCCGTTTAATCCAGCAGGTTGCAGGATCTGATAACGAGCCATTCGCTCAACAGTCTACTTTGGGATGGAGCATATTTGGCATAAGTAAGAATTACCGAGAGAGATCCAAGGGATACAACTACAGAATACTTACAACAAGTACGCCGTTAAACTTGAGGACCGCTGACTTAAGGCAACCAAAGACCGTTTGTCATTTGATGAAATCCAAGAAAGAGCGTTTGAAGACAAACGAAGAAGACGGGATATGCCCAAAGACTATCATAGACATTCTGGAACAAGATTTCAAAGACACTGCAAGTAACGATCAGAGAGAGTATTCACAAGATGACAAAAGATTCTTTAAGATAATGGAAGATGGTATCCGAAAGCTTCTTACTGGTCATTATCAAATGCCATTACCTCTTCGTGATCCGCAGATAAAGATACCAAATAACAAGCCTTTGGCGACGAAACGACTTGAAGGTCTTCTCAGACGATTTGACAGACAAGCGGAGTTTAGAAAACACTACTTTGCATTCATGGAGGAAATTTTGGATCAATGTGCTGAAGAAGTTTCAGACACGTCACCTGCAGTAGATGGAAGAGTAAACTATGTACCTCACACTGGAGTTTACCATCCGAAGAAGAAAGACAAACTGCGTGTTGTCTTTGACTGCTCGGCAATATACCGTGATTCATCACTTAACAAGTGTTTACTACCTGGGCCAAACCAAACCAATAATCTGCTTGGTGTGTTGTGCCGATTTAGACAGGAGCGTGTGGGTATCATGGGAAATATTCAAGGGATGTTCCACCAATTCTTTGTGGATGAAAAGGACAGAGACCTACTAAGATTTATGTGGTTCAAGGACAACAAGCCCGAGGCAGAGATAACAGAGTATCGAATGAAGGTTCACCTGTTTGGTGCTGCAAGTTCTCCAGGCTGTGCCAACTTTGGCTTACACCAGGCAGCTGACGATGGGGAGAAGAAATGGGGAAAGGCAGCTGCGGACTTCATTCGAAAGGACTTCTATGTTGATGACGGAATCAAATCTGTCGAAAACTCAGAAGAAGCCATCGCCTTGATCAACAATAGCACTGGATTGTGCGCAGATGCAGGACTGAGACTTCACAAATGGTCATCCAACTGCCGAGAGGTGATTGACAAAATTCCTGAGTCAGAACGAGGAAAGTCTCTTTTAGAATTAGATATTCATTCTGATTCCCTCCCAATGGAAAGAGTGCTTGGAGTGCAGTGGTGTGCCGAGTCCGACACATTTCAATTTCACATAGAGATGAAAGATCATCCACTCACCAGACGAGGTGTGTTGTCAACAATTGGATCCATTTATGATCCACTCGGATTTCTTGCCCCATTCGAACTCAAGGGCAAGTTAACTCTAGAACAAATGTGCAAAGAAAATGCCGACTGGGACCAGCCCTTATCAGATGAATTGAGACCACAGTGGGAAAGGTGGAGAGCTGAGTTACCAAAACTTACGAAGCTCAAGATTGATAGATGTTTGAAACCAGAGAAGTTTGGTGAAGTGAAGAAAGTCAAGTTACATCACTTTGCAGACGCCAGCTTTGCAGGCTATGGAGCATGCACCTACATAAGGATGATTTCATCCTCGAGAATACATTCTGTCTTGCTTATGGGGAAGTCAAGAGTGGCACCGTCAAAGACAATAACAATCCCAAAACTGTACTACAGGCAGCTGTGATGTCTTCAAAAATTGCCAGAGTATTGAGCGCCGAACTCAACTATGAGCACCTTAGTCACCACTACTGGACTGATTCGAAGGTACATCAACATTCAACTAGGGTACATCAACAACGAATCAAAGAGGTTTCATGTCTACGTTGCAAACAGAGTGCAACAAATGAGAGATACTACCAACCCAAATGATTGGAACTATATTACAACTGATGAGAACCCTGCAGATCACGCATCAAGAGGTTTATATGCAGATGAATTGATGTCATCAAATTGGTTTTCATGACCTCAATTTCTAAGAGAGAGGGATCTAAAACCCATCAAGTGCGAAATCCAAATATCGAGCACTGATCCGAATGTGAGGAAAGCTCAAACCTTTGTGACGAAAAGCACCCCTCAGGTATCCTTGTTAGACAGACTACAGAAATTCTCAAGCTGGCCAAGAGTCATCAGAGCCCTTACAACGTTGCGAAAATATCTTCTTAGGCGGAAAGGAATTGCCAATGTTTCAGACATTGAGGAATTAAACAGAACAGAATCTACGGTGTTAAGATGGTTACAACAAAGATACTTAGGAGAAGAAGTGTTTCATGTCCAGAATGACACCTCCGAGGTCCAAGGAAGACTGTGGAGACTTGATCCTTTTGTTGACGATGAAGGCCTATGGAGAGTAGGGGGAAGACTTAAACACTCAACTCTGGATAGCAGCATTAAGCACCCTGTGATCGTTCCAAAGAAATCTCATGTTACCGACTTATTGGTTAGATATCACCACGAAAGGATAGCTCACCAGGGAAGAGGTATGACGAGCAATGCTATCAGAGCAGAAGGATACTGGATCATCGGGATGAGTTCTGTTGTTTCGTCATGTATTCACAAATGTATAATTTGCAGGAAACTTCGAGGAAAGGTCCAGTACCAAAAGATGGGCGACTTACCAAAACGCAGACTAGAGGAAACAGCGCCATTTGACTACTGTGCCGTAGACTGTTTCGGTCCTTTAATTGTGAAAGAAGGACGAAAGGAACTCAAGAAATATGGAGCTCTTTTTACATGCATGGCATCTAGGGCCATTCACATTGAACTACTGGACGATATGACCACTGATGCCTTCATAAATGCTCTTCGGAACATTTTCGCTTTAAGGGGCAACGTAAGACTATTGAGATGTGATTGTGGATCAAATTTTCAAGGCGCAAAAAATGAGTTGAACAAAGCATTAAATGAAATGAAGAACGAAGAAGTTAAGAAATTTCTGACTGAACACAAGTGTGAGTTCGAAATGAACATTCCCACAGCTAGCCACATGAATGGCGTTGTAGAACGGCAGATCCGGTCAGCTAAGAATGTTTTAAACGCTCTCATTATGCAGCATAAGGCAAGATTAGATACATCATCTCTGAGAACATTGTTTTATGAAGTGACAGCTATAGTAAACAGTCGACCTCTGACGGTAGAAAACATGTATGACCCAAATTCGCCTGAGCCGAAAAGTGAAACTACTAATGAGTGATTCTACGTTTTCTGTCTCAGGAAAAAGACAACCAACGATCCTGGAAAGACCTATTCACAAGTTGGTGTTGCTGTTGAGTTGTTGAGATAGCAGATACTTTTTTAAGTCAAAGCTATTTATGTGAACGTCACATCGTTGGGAGTATAAACTATCAAAGAAGTGTATTTAGAATCTGAAGTGTAAAATTTAATGAAATTTTGGTTGGGAGTGTAAGCGCGTCTAAATACTACAAAACCTTTATGACGTGGTGCGGCGCGTGGCGTCTTTCGACGCGCGCTCGATTTCGTTAAATTAAAAGCGCGCGCATCTCGCTATTATTCAAGTGCGTACGTTATTCAAATCATTAGAGATTCCAGCAGCAAGCTGAACAGAGGTCTTATAGGGCTAACAAGAAAAATAAGAGAAATCTGGTGAGTTTATATCAGAATTATTTTAGGAACGAGTTAAGGGAAGTGTACAGTCGCAGTTTACATTGGGAAATATTAATTGGCGTAAATTCTACGCTACAAGGTTTTAGATTGACGAGCTTTTACCTTATTTCTATTCCTCACTTTAGCTTACCGTTAACGTATATGAGTAACGGATCTAAGGTTTAATCTTTCGAGGCGTATGATAATATTGTTTGTAACTCGCTTAGTTTGGGTTATACTTATATCTACAGTTAGCATATACATTGCTAATTTCAGAGGTTAGATTCGTTAAGTTTCGTTAAATGAATCGCCACAAATCTCAGAATCAAAGTTTGTTATTTGCTACCATATTATATTTGTTGCTAAGACAAAGATTCGTTATTGCCTAATTTTCGATTGTTTTCAGACTATAGGCTAAGGGACCTACCAGAGACAGGACACTTTATCTAGCAGTATTTGGCTTAGACTGGTACAAGGTACTTTCTGATTCTTAATTAATGTAGTTAATATGATCGATTTCATTTTAATCGACAACATCAAATTATGCGATGGATATATTTTACATATATGGAATCGACCTTTCGTATATGCTAATTTAATATAAGTTTGGTGTTATTTGCTAGCGCACGCATGATCCTCTTGATTTACTGAAATCTATACTAAAGATAAGTTAATCTATTTAGTAGCAAGGTTATTCGAATATAATATTGTATTTATTGTTTCAGTTTTTACGTTGGTGATCGAAAGTTGGTGGACGTTTGGTGGTTGAACAATAAACAATATAAGAAGACACCATCAGTGTGACTTAATCATTCTAAGCTTGCCTACTACTGCTAAAAGCAGAATTTACGAATGTGTTGGCACTATGTGGTTGAGCTGTCGAATTTCATAAAGTACCCAAACAGAGAGCAAAATCACTCATTATGGGTACTTATGAGTCGCGAAACTCATTTTTTTTTTGTACTTTCCAGACCCCTGGATGCAATGTTTCTTAAATCCCAAAGATATGTATGATATAGGCCTACGCCATCCCTCCTCTTCTCTTCTTTCTCTTTTGCTTCCTTCCTTCTTCTCTTTCGTTTTTTTTTTCCTCCTCTTTTTTCCATCTCTTTTGACCTTTTCTTAAAAAGGATACGCGCGGTATCCACCTTCCCCCTATGGAGCCACCCCTGCTCTCTTAAAATGGACGGCGGGCACAGGGAGGTCATTGCCGCAAAAGAAACAAATTCAAAATGAATCTCTAGAGGTATTTACCAAATCTGGTTGCTTCATGGCATAGGCGTACAACTTGCCGTTCGTTGCACGTACAACAGCAGGTAGCCAAGTTATTGCATGTATCAAAAATACAAGAAACTCTCCTCACCTAAGGGCATATAAGTCTACATGGTGGGCGCGTGGTGCTGGGGATATTTGACAAAAATCCAAGGGGAGTTTAAGGTGAATTTTGTTGGGATAATTTGTACAATTTGGGTGATAATTACCTGTCTTTGGCCTTGATTTTTTTTTTTTACTTGTAATGCACTAAAACGTTTTGTTAAATGTTATGTTAGAAGTAGACCGCATAAACCTTCAATAGCTATTGAATAAAAGAAGACCACAACGGTGAAATTCTGTTAGCCTATCAAAATTTTCTGTCACTGGTTGAATTTCGTTGGTTGATTTTATCATCTTCAGATATTTTCTGTAAGAAATGCCCCGTGGGTTTCCTCGCGCTGTTACAGTGCTTACAGTAGACATTCTCTAATCAACAACAAAGGCGAAGAGTTGTTTCTGTTTACATGGAGAAACACGGAGATAGAAGGACAAACTGTTGCCGGTGAAGTCACGTAAGTATGGTTATTTCACCTAAATTGTCACCATTCAGTTGAGATTTCTATCGGTAAAATGGCGGTTACTAAAGTGTCACTTAAGTTCCAGACTCTATGATTCTTTTCTTGTAAATTGCTCATTTATTAAAACTAATAGTTTACGTTACCTTACAATCAGTTGTTTGCTATCAAATTGCAATGGGTTGACTAAGTACTCATGTTGTACTGATTGCTCTAAAATGTTTCTTCTGACACCCAACATCCCTTAGCGTTCGTGCATTCGGTTTGTATGTTAGATTTCAACGCCTAAGGCTATCTTTCACCCCTCACGAGGATTCTTTTCTACTGCGGTTAGCAGAGTCACACGGTTGATTGAACCGGGTAGCTGCCACCCTGCATGTGACAACGTTCAAACCTGTGGTTATGCCTGGGGCTGAACGATTTCATCTCTTTGAAAATATACAGTTCTGGCTTTTGTCACTCAATTGTCCAACTTTCACACCGTCAGTGTTATATGTCACGCCAATGCACATGGTGTACTAGGGAAGAACAGAGCTGTTGAATAGTTTTAGCGAGTCCAGTTCCTCAGAGAGCGTGGTGGACAAATGGCTAAGGCGTCGGACTTGCGATCTTAGGATTACTGGTTCGATTCCCAGTCAGTTCATTACGTTGTGTCCTTGGGCAAGATGCTTTATTTCAATTGCCTCGCTCCACCCAGGGGTTAAATGGGTACCTGTGAAGTAAATTGTCATTGGGTGCGCCGTTAGAGCTGCTACCGCACTAGAGGGACAGTTTATCGTTGAGCATGGGTAATATGTGTTGCGCCTTTGATTACCATTGCGTAGATATTGGCGCAATAAAAATGCAAAATATATTAATATTAACATTATGTGTACGGTTGATGTGATGTGTTGCGTTGCGTTGTACTGCTCTGTGAAGTGCTGTTTCGTGCTGCAGTTTGTTGTGACACGCTGTGTTTGTTGCGTTATGCGGCTTTGCGTTCTTCTATTTGCATTATACTCAATGGCTACTCGGATTTGCTTATTCTTTGTTCTTGTCTGAAGGAGTACACATATTCCTACAAAAATTCTGCAATTTTCAGTTTTCTGGTTAACCAAGCTGAATATATCATGAGGAATCGACATCTCTTAAACCAATCACCTGCCCTTTTCCTTTCTCGGTCATACAAATTGGCTAAGGTTGTACAATTTCCATAACATGACATAAAGTATCTTTGCGTTGCAATGGGAAGTTTCTTTACGTTTGGGGAAACAGAAATGAAGCCAGATCCGACTAATCTATTCGTTTAGTCGGGATAGAGAAGCAACTTGTCGCGCTGTCATTGGAGCATGTCAGTCGCGTATGGTGACAAAAGTAGAGGGGGAAAGGGGACAAAATAGTAAATTAACCAACAAAATATCTGTCAATGTACAGATAGCACGTCAAGTCTTTAGATACAAGATTACACAGAATTCCAAACTTTCGAAAATGTACTTAGGTTAGAAAAAACCAAACAATCTTATCTGAATGATATATTGATGTAATGTACAAGGAGGAACCCACCTTATGTTCGTGAAGTGGGACCTACCAAGAGATATTTTTGAAATCAAACAACGGTAGATCCCTTTTCCAGGCAGTTGGAAATCAAGATAAGCAACTTATGTATGGGACCTTGCGTTACTATGTTGTACCACTTTGCCTACAATTTCGTGTAGGTCATGAAGAGGCCGGGCGCAACGAGCCTTGTGGGCGAAAGGGGGCTAGGACGATCCCACATGAGCCCACTCCTAAGAATGAATTAATGAGAAGAAATGGAATGACCAAGGAGTACCGAAGGCTCATCCCCTCAGAAAGCTTGCAGTGCAGGGGCGCGCCATTGGGCTCCTAGAGGATCCAGGGGTAAAGTCCCGTTGGAAACTTGGGAATGAAGTACCAGGAGGCTCTAGGGTAATATCGATTTTGGGGGCATTTGAATGATGTATTTCACATTTGATGTGCACTCGTGCTGAGGCAGGGCAATTTGATGATGCAGAGGGTTGTGGGTGAGAAGGCTGGATGATGGTTGGGAACTTAACTGGAGTTGCATCCTGCTCACAACAGGATTTTAACATAACCTGTCCTACGAGTAGAAAAGGTAATTATAAGACAAGTACCTGTGATAGGTGCGCGAGCAGCCAGCAATTGTATATTTTAGACTGCGACATTTCAGTAGTGAAACTGAACAGGTTTTGAATGAAGATCAGAATAAGACCCATTTCTGTTTCGACTGAACACGGGTGAGATCTCGAGGAAGTTCTTACTGAAGGAGCCGTGGAAGATTATCTGTTGCTAGACGGTCACTCTCCCGAAAAAAATTAATAGTAATAGTAATGGATAGTGGTAAGGTTACCATTTTTTCAGGACCTTTAAAAAGGCACGATTATCACTCTAGCTCAATACAAGCAGTTTCAAATTCAGGAGCAGCGGCATAGAAAATCATTAATTTCTCTGTTAATATTTCGTAATACTCCACAGAGGCCATGGTCAAGAGGAGTTTGATGAAAAGGTTGGGTTTTTAACTCAAGACAACACAATTCCAAATAAGTAAAAGTTAATAAAATTCCCTTTCTTGGCAAGAAAAGTAAATGTTAAATCTTAATAAACGTGCGAATGGCAGACAAATTCGAAACAGCAATTCCCAGCACATCAGGAAAACAATGTGCATGCTTTTATCTTTCCTAAGGAAGGAAAATCTGTGTGATACAATGAATGACTTTATTTCTTTAATTTATAGGTACCTGAATTTGAAAAGGAGCTAATCTATGTGACAGAGAACGGAGTTCACGGATATTTCTACGGTGGTCTGAATCTGATTGTTCGTCTTTCATAATTTTCTTGGCTGTGAATTTTCATAACAGATGGTATAATAAAAGATGGGTCAACAGTAGCACCCAAGCAAAATCCTTTCTACCGCCGTAGTGGTAGAAATGGCAGTATGGTAATATGGTCATTTGTTTTGTCAGTACATTTTGCTGTTCTCCTTTTTCTTTTCTGAAAGCAAACAGTGTAAGGAGCAGTTTCCTTAGTTCGTTAAGAGATACCTCAACCTCTTTTCAACTGTGTTTCATTTTATAGCATTTTAATGAAAGATTGTTTTGATTTTTTTTTTTTTTTTTTTTTTGAAAGATAAACTTCCAAAGGAATTTTCACGTACTTTCTTGCTTATTCGCACCATGTATACCGTACATACCTTGCTTAACTTCACAAAAGTACACTCAAAAACTGTTATCTATTTTTATTTTCCATTCAAAAGTCACATGCTTTCCAAAATGCATTCACTGATATGTAAATTCGAATTTATTGCACTTTCCCAATTGGTCATATTAATTTGTATACATGAAGTTTTGTGTGATTCACCCATTACCTGGATGTTACGATGGATTAGTAGTGAGATCCTGTAATACTTATGTATAGGAGTTTAAAACGAAATATGTTACGATCATGATCGAGGGATCCGGATATATCCACCAATAATTGACTAGGGAGGGGTCCATGTAATCATCCTCCATAACGTTACAGTCTACGGGTACGTGTTTGCTGAAAAGCACATTTTATTCTTCACTTTAACATGGTAAGAAAGAATTCATTTAAAATAACTACGTGTGTAATAAGATGCTGCAACGTATGGTAGGCCTAATTATTACATAATACAGTCGGCCCGAAAACAGTTAATCGCACAAAGTAACTGACCTGACCATCGGTGGCGTCATTTTTGTAAGAAATTCCTCAACATCTGCTTAATCTTTAGGCGTATTACAATGGTTGCAGGTATTTAAAATCGATTCCAAGTTGATTGAGGTTCCGGGGACAACATGGAATTGAACTATAGGCCTACTATAACATAGTTCTAACGTTGGACTCTAATGTATCACAATCCTTTTTACAAACAATTGAAATCGTAGTTTTCTGGGATGACTGTTTAAGTTGATCTCTGTCTTTAAAAAGCTGAGCAGTACACTGTTGGTCCTGTAC
>JAAAJZ020438530.1:0-11955 GCA_010015985.2 Actinopyga echinites
AACCCTTAACAAAAAACCTCAAATACTTAACCCCCCTTTTGATAACAAAACCAAATTACCCCCCCCCTGTCTCTTCCCCCCCCCCAAAAAAAAAAAAAAACATTTTATTCCAGATCACTCCTTCAAGACATGACTGAGGCCATCAAAATTCACATCAAAAATTCCCAATAAAATATTTCTTCTTTGAAAAGCTGTACAGTAGCTAAGTGGGAATTTTTATAGCAGTGCAACACTGTGGCTAGACTGGAAGAGAAATGGAATTCAAAACGGAAAAGGAGTGAGTGCTTTCATGCTACAAGATACGAATTCACCACACGATGGGATGCTTTAATAATATTGTGAGATGTATCAAAACAGAAGTCAATTAGTGAGATGGTTGCAAAATAAAATCAAAAGATAGAAATGGTGAAGGATACAAAGTGATGAGAAGCACACCAAAAAAAAAAAAAAATGAATAAATAAAATAACAAACAAAAACCAAAAGTTATTTGAGACTCAATGTTCTTGAAGTTGCATGGGTGCTTGGTAGTACTACTACATGTGGGGTGGAAAAAGACTCAAACAGTGATAAAAAACCTTGATGAGAAATGTACAGAATTAAAATTCTGGTTTTATAATCATTGTATTTATTGCAGAGATTCACAGATCACAACAACAGAGTATTAACAACGTGTTTAATTTCAAGACTCAAACGAGTTATGTGCAGTTGTATTGCTTTTACCAGTCAAAACCACATCGCCCTTGACCTCTTCCCCATCCTTGTATAGTGTGTACACTGTGACCTCATAGACCTTGCTGGAGTCTAAATCTTTAAATTCTGAAGACTCAGTCGTCCCATCATCGGTGATTTGTTCGACACCAGTGTCATCATCCTCTTCACCATCCGTTCGACAAGTGACCTTGTAACCTTTGACCTCTGATATGTCATCCAACTTTCTCCATGTTACATGTAGTACATCATTTGTAAACTGAGCAGCTGTTTCGGTGACAGACCTTAGCTTTGTTGCTGGTTCTGTCAACGTAAGAAAAAATTCAATGTGACAGACGATTTCAAAGAAATCAAGACATGCTATGACCAAATTTACTAATAAAGTTTCACACTAAAACCTGTACTTTCAACCATCCAAAAGATGAGAGAGTTCAAAGAATGACAGATCCAGGCTTCAAATAATCTTCTGAACAAAGAATGATTTTTTTTCCAAGCTTTCTTCAAGGCCTAATTAAGTTCCTCAAGAACACCATAGATAGGCAGGTGTTTTAAACATTTTTTTGTTCATAAGAAGTGCAAAAGGGGGTAAGAAGAATTCTGCAATCACCTTGAAAATTAATTGACAAATGAAAGTCAGCTTGTACATTTACAAGCTTTCTACAAACCCTGCACATTCATAATGCCTAAATCAAAAGTTAGGCATAACCTAGGATAAAAAGGCAGGTCATTCTTTCTTAAGCTTTTTTGTGACACTGCAGAAAAAAGTACAGATTGGAAAGAAGTGAACATGACAAATAATATTTTATCAGGTAAATTCCTGCGATCCTCAAGAACCACTCACTTGTCTTTCCTTTCACTTTAACCTTCTCACTCTTCTTCTTTCCATTTTTAGCATAAATCTTGACCACATAGTCTGTATCTGGAGTTAACTCCTCAAACACTGCTTGAGTGACCTCTGGGTCATCCAGGGTCAAATCTTTGACCTCTGCATCCTTTTCTTCTGCCACAGAGCAGGTCAGGTGGTAACCAGTGATGACCCCATCAGGTTTCTTCCAGGATGCTGTCAGGGATGTTTCAGAACACTTGGCTGATGCTTTGTGTACCCTGTCAACTTTCTCATCTTCTAAATGAGTCAAACAGAACACAACAGAGAGCCATTTATAATAAAAAAATTCAAACAATGCACTTAGGGAGCTAGAGAACTTAAAACTCAATAAAATATACAATAATAAAAGTAACAAACGTATAAGTTTGCACAAAAACCAATAATTTTTGACTATTTTTCAATAAGTTACTGACAGCTCTTTCAGGAAGAATAAGGCCTTCCTACATTGGAACCCCAGTTTGCAATGATGGTGACAAATCCTCACCAGTTGTTCAAGTGAGCTGTTTATAATCTTCTTCTATGACTACACACAACATCCTTATACATGCTTCTTGCAAGATCAATTCCAAGAAAGGTCTCTTTAGTTCTCACCATGCAATTAGAAGCAACCCTCTGCCTCGTTCATAAACAAATTGAAAAATTTTAGTTACTATTGGCTGGAGACCTTCACAGAGCCCAACTTACTGTTGGAGGAAATGAATCAACCATTTGTATCTATGGACACTATACCACAGGAGTAGCTGTCACAGATATCTGTAAAACAGAAGTTACACAGCTTTTGAAATACCAAATCTTCTTCCTACTCATGACTAACAGCTTTGGTCACCATATTGAACCAGAGAGAGGGGTCCATCCTTTGATATAAATTTATGGCAATTCCTTCAGGCTACTTTCCATGGAATGGTAAAAACCTGAAACCATTTCCATACAGAGCTGTAATCCCACAGTGACTACAGGCATCACAAAAGGGAGACGGGGGCTGGAACCCCCCGTCAGACCCTTTGTAACCAAGTCAGACCCTTTGTCCCCCCACTTGCCCCACAGAGGATGGCAGACTGCATCAATAACATTGCTCTCCGCCAGCTCCTGACTAACCTTACCCCCTGTTACAACCCTGTGCCATCCCCTTCCCCCGACCAAAAGCTCTCTGACAGGGACAGAAGGACAGGCATGCAACAAAGCCTAGCCCTCAGTTGGACATCTTTTTCATCAAAAATGCTTCATATATATGTATGACACAACTGCTGGCAAATGAAGAGTTCAAACTGACATCATGCCATATTCTGACCCACTGTATTTTCATCAATAAAGACAAAATGAGCCTTACCTGTCTTAGCTTCAATACTGACTTTCTCACTGGTTCGATCACCATCAAGGGTGTACACTTCTATAAGATATTCCTTCCCTGATTCAAGGTCTGAGACTGATGCAGATGTTGCATCCTTGTCCTCTAGGTTCACTTCTTTCTTACTGTCATTCTCATTTTTCACCATGTACACAATTTTGAAGCCAGTGATGGGACTGTCTTCAGGATTAACCCAGGTCAAAGCTATTGCATTCTGGGAAGGCTCTGTTTTTAGTTCAGAGACTGGTTTCAGGTCTGGTAAGGAATCTGAAAATTGAATAAAAGAACCAAAACTTAACTTCTACTGCATCCTACATGAAAAATAAATGTACAAGTAACTAATCCAAAAATCACAAATAATTTGAGATAGAGACTTCCAGATTGCATTTCAGTTGTCCAAATTTTATTTTCAACCTATCGAATTTAAAACTGAATTTACAACAAAAAACTCTGGATGCACAGGCGTGAATCTTTCCATTTTTGTGGTGACCCTACCAGAGTACTACAGTTGGCCAATTTCAATACAGTGTTAACAAGTTAACCAAGAAAGTGTCCTACAATACCACTGGCAATCCATGTTAGCTCCAGAAGAGCCATTCAATTTCTACAAATTTTCATACACACACAGCAATACCAGAGTATATTATCCACTAGTTTATGTTCACTAGTAGACTGACAACTTGAGTATTCCAATAAATGGTGCAATACATCTGTCTGATAACTATCTCACCTATGGTTACTTCCAGGCTAGCCTTTTCACTTTCTTTCTCTCCATTCAGGGTGTAGACATCTAAAAGATATTCCTTCCCTGCTTCCAGTTCTGTGATAGCTGCTGATGTAGCTTCCTCATCTTCAACTTTCAATTCCTGTTCCGTTTCTTCTCCGTCATCTTTCAACATGTATTTGATCTTGTACCCAGTGATAGGGCAATCTTC
This sequence comes from Actinopyga echinites, assembly GCA_010015985.2. NCBI lineage: Eukaryota > Metazoa > Echinodermata > Holothuroidea > Aspidochirotida > Holothuriidae > Actinopyga > Actinopyga echinites. Next base: position 3,876 of record JAAAJZ020438530.1, read on the forward strand.
TGGTTTGACCCAGGTCAGATTAATGGTATTACCAGAAACATCAGATTTTAAATCTGTAACAGGTTTCACCGGTGCTTCAGATCCTGCAAAAAAACAAATCAAGAAGCAAACAAACAATTTAGAACAATTGGTGTTCCTGCACCTCATGAAAAATTTTATTTCATGACTTTTCCATGACCTTTTCATGACCAAATCACAAAATATCCATCACTGTAAATTTGTTTGGGGTATAAAACTTAATGACAAAATTCCCTTTGTACAGTCATTCAAGCTATTCAAAATTTCAGGTCTTTTACACAAACTTCCAATCACTTAGGCAAAATTCCATGACTTTTCCTGACATGGAAAGCGAAAATACAATTTCAAGACTTTGCCAGGCCATGGGAATTCCAGAAGGCTCCAAATGGGTTACATGGAATGCAGTGACTGATAGTTTTTACTTCTATGAAACCACAAAGATGAGATAGTAAGGTTCTCAAACAGCAACTTTCAAGACCAATGTACATCTTTAAAAGCACATGACCAGATGTAATGAAAGTTCTATAGGGATCTTACGAAGAGATTTCTATCGCCAAACATCAAAGCACTGTGCAAATATTACCCTTTAATAATGGTAACCTGCCCAGGGACAGTGCCTCCTAGTAGCTGCAGTTTTACATTACACTCAGTGACAAGCAACCTCATATGTGTCCATTAAGCCCCTCGGTGGATACAGATAATTGAATGAATCATCTTGGCCAAGGATAAATCATATTGGGTTGGCAAGGAATCGTACTAGAAATCCTTGGATTGCATCTCCAATGCTTTAGCTAATTGTCCAGCACCCACCATAAACAGTAAACAGAATGGAGTCATATTCTACAAGTGTATATCTTTTAAAGAAAACCATTTATACAGTAAAATTTAAAATTCAGTGTGCCTGCATCAATCTGAGTCACTGCAAATGGCCAATTTCATTTTGTTGTATTCTCTAGTGAATAATTAGTTTATCATTCAGAGTCATACTTGTCTCCATGTAAGGATAAGATTCACCCACCTGTTTCAACAGTCAGACTGACTCCATCACTTTTCCTTTCCCCAAAGTTCACACACACTAACACTTTATACTGCACTCCTGGCTCCAACCCGTCAACTTTGACCTCTGTCTTGTCGGGCTCTTCTAGCTTTATTTCTGTTTCTTCTACACTGGCATCACTGACTGGCTTGTAAGATACTACATAACCACTGACATCCCCCTCTGGTTGATCCCAGGTCAGTGTGAAGGAGTTCTCATTTACTTCAGAGGTAGGGTTCACAACTTCAGGTAATGCTGAAGGTTCTAGAAGAGATAAATGATAAGACAATCATGAAATAACATGATAACTGAAACATAAGAAGAGCTTGTTGAATACTTCTTTTCAGTATTTTTTTTATTTTCTGATGAGGTTGATTAGTTCTGTACAAGGTCCTTGATGAGTTTTAAATGGCTTCATAACCCTGAATTCAACAAACTAAATTTCAAGGACCTTTACGCTGCTTGTCTGTGAAACAAGTTTCTTTTAAGAACTGCATCTCATCCACACTACATCCAATTAATAGTTTGGTCAGATGAGTGTATAATCGCTCTTGAGAGTAAATATTTATGAAATCCTGGTATTAGATCTGCCTACTAGCAGAATTATCATGATAAATTTGTACCAGGGTTGTCAGGAACTTTTCAGATATTCAAAAATTGTAATACTGAGAGAGCATTTTGTATCCTTTGATACAACTCACCTTTCCAAATGAAATTTAAAGGGGAATATTTCCAGTGCCATGTTCAAATTTTCAAATACAAATGTTTGCAAACCTTTTAGGAAACAATTTTAATGCTCAAAACTACAAAATCTTTAATACTCTTACAAGTTTTAATTCACTTTCATACCCAAAGAAACAAGCAATGAATTTCTTTTAAGTGCACATGATTTAATGACATCAAAACTTTTTACAAGTACTTCACTTCACTGCTCTAAATCCTCTTTAAGTTTCCATAAAAAAAACATGGTACCTTAACCCTCTTTGATCCCAATTTAATTCACCTTTTCACTTCATTCATCATTCAACGACCAAAGAGCATGATCTACTCATCCTGATGCAGGAAATTGATTAATACAATTCTGCAAAAGTGACTAATTTTCACAAAGATAAATTTATATCCAAACTGTTTCTCAAACTGAAAAGCTTCTTAAACAATACATGTTGATGTGGTAGCTGTAGAGATGGAACAAGTCCAGATGACACAGTTTTATTACTCCTTTTCTTCAGCGTCTTTTGTCTTTTGTTTTTTTAATCTTCTGTAACAAAAAATTACCCAACATGACTGAAAAACACAGAAAAGGAACTGGAGAAAAGCCTCACTTGTCTTTCCTTTCACTTTAACCTTCTCACTCTTCTTTTTTCCATTTTTAGCATAAATCTTGACCACATAGTCTGTATCTGGGGATAATTCTTCAAACACTGCTTGAGTGACCTCTGGGTCATCCAGGGTCAACTCTTTGACCTCTGCATCCTTTTCTTCTGCCACAGAGCAGGTCAAGTGGTAACCAGTGATGACCCCGTCAGGTTTCTTCCAGGATACTGTCAGGGTTGTTTCAGAACACTCTGTTGATGCTTTGTGAACTTTGTCAACCTTTTCAGGTTCTAAACAAGAAATGATACATCGTAAAATGAGACACCAACATCTCAAAATAAGGATATACTTTATATTTAATTATAGCCTTTCCCTATTCAGGGTGCCTGCACTGGATGGACAATTAAACTCCCTGACTTTTCTATGACCTTTTTATGACCAAATCACAAAAAATTCATGGCTATATTCTTGTGCACGATTCTTGAATTGTATGATAATATTCTCTTTGTTCATTCATATTAAGGAGGTTACATACATCTGCTTTTACAAAATTTCATGACTTTTCTGGGCTGTGGGAAGCCTGCTACTGAAAATTGCCCCCTCCACAAACCTACTTTTTTTTATTACCCCCCTTATGACACTCCTGCACCTTTGGATAAAGCACACATCACTGGAGACTGATGATCACAAAGCATGACTTACTTGTTTTGACATCTAGTGTTGCTGCCTCTCCTTTTCTCTCCCCTTCTACGACAACAACGGAGATGATGTAATCTTGATCATCCATCAATTCATCCAGCTTTACCTCTGTCTCTTCTGCATTATCAATCTGCATCTCTTTAACAATTTCATCTGGCTTGCTCTTAAGGACAGCTGTCACATGATATCCCGTGACCGCGCCCTCTACTTTCGTCCACTTGATTTCAACAGTATTTGTGGTGATCTCTTTAGCAGAGAGGTCAGTGACAGACACCAATGCACTTGATTCTAGGGTGAAAGTGTAGCACATACATAATACTGAAATACAACATCAGTAGTTATGATTAACTCTTAATAAAGGAAGCAATGCCTGAAAGATTTCACAAAAATATCAGAAACTGAACATTTCTTTACCTACTTTGCAAAATTTATTACAATTTTAAGATCAGGTTACTCTACTGAGTGGGGGGGGGGAGGGAGGAATGTAATTTATAGAAAGAGATACTGTACGTTGTGTATCATTAATCTTTACTAAAAATGACTTTTGAACAGATCATTAATTTGTCAAGCACACTTTGCCATCATTCCCTTAAACTTAAATAACAGTAATGATTTTAATACAGAAAAACTAACACAAGAAAAATTACTAGAGGCAATGAGTGAGAAATGTGTCAATTTTAGTTCGTGGAAACCAAAGGTTTTTCCAAAATAAGGATTTGAAGTAGAAGGATCAAGTGCTATACAAAGTGGTTCTGATTGCCGTGTGCTACAAACCCAAACAAGTGAAGCAGAGCAGTAGAAATACATGTAGAACACATAGGGGAAACGGTAGCATTTCGTACAAAGACAACTTTTATTTCATTAGTAGCAATGGGATATATGGGAATTCATACTATTTTAAATGTTGCTTTCTAGGGATACTTTCTATCTTTTTCTATCTTTTTTAACTTTTTCTATCATTTATTCTTCAAATGTCATGACTCATCACTACACTCACAAATACAGAAACAGGGTAGCTTTTTTGCAATCAGCTCATAAATGGAAAAAAATCGATTTCATCTTTGAAGCTTTCAAATCTATGACAACTGGAGAGTAAGAACCTCTTGAAGAGATGAATCCTGCTTATATAAAATATTCATCAATTTAAGATCAAAGTTAAAGAAATATATTGTTAGACTTCAAAATGAAAAGACTTGTCAGATAGAGTCACAGCAAAGTTAAGAGAGAGTTTTGACTGAAAATGTCAAATAGTCCTTAGTGACAAAGATATGACATTTTGACCTGAGTTATTTTTTAATGCACAGCAAAATTTGCATTAAATCACAAATTATGCTTATTTTAAGAAAAGCAAGGATATAGATAAAAAAGAGTCAGGCCTAGACATTTTGCTCCCTGGAGAAGTTAGAATCCAAATGAGATTTGAAAGATACAGGAAGAATTATTCCTTTCCTTTTTTTTAAATAGATTAATAATTAATTGCATAAAGATTATGTCAAAGAGTTCCATTTGACATGTGAGATACAAGGTAAAGCTTGTGTTGGTGTTTGAAGAGGTATTAGAGCAAACTAGCTGATTCTGGAAGACAGGTAAGAGAAAATTGGTAGTCTTTCTTCCAAAATCATCAAATACTAAAAGTACAAGTGGGTTTTTGCTAAACCAAGTCAAGGTAAACCTTTCACCCTTGTACCACAACCAGGGAATTATGTAGAGTGACTCTCAGAAGACAGAGATACACAACATAGTGTGCTTGGTGGTTCTAATGGCTGAGTGACAGGGTGATACTAATTTAACATGCTCTTTACATTAGATGAGTTTTACGTATTCCTTCTATTTCAAGCAGAAAATGGTTATTGGGAAAAAACTGCAGTACATAACACCAACTATCCCTTAAATTACCCCTCCCAAAAGATCCAACACCATTTAACAGCAATCCCTTCTACAATCAACCACCACATACATAACTTGGGGTAACACTGGCATACACTGCTCTACATTCTGAGCATTTACTTAGGAAACAGTGTAACCCTCCACCACTCGACCTCATGCTACAAGAAGCCTATGACACTAATACACCCTTCACAAAGAAACTGTTCCAAAGTACCCTATGTCTTGAGCTTATTTTTCCTGCATAAGTTAATTTTATAGGAATGATCACTTTTGGGCGTTAATATTTTGGAAAGTAAATTGACAGCACAGGTCAGTTTTGTAGGGCACAGTTTTCTGTTCTACATTAAAAGTGATCAATATGGCACAACGAGTTTAACATAATTGTGGGAAACTTTTCCAACTCCACACAGCTATGATGTAATGCACAAACTTAACTTGAAGTATAAAAGGCAGTTGTAACCTTAAGGAGAAACTCTCTAGTGACTTCTTCTGACTGTCAATTCATCTATTCTTCACAAGGACACCCGACAGCATAAAAGTGATTTTCCATAAACCAAACTTCACCAACAGGGAGCTTGTGGCTAAGGTTAAGAGTTAAAATTCAGCGACACATTACCTATGGAAAGCTGGAAGACAAATGTGTCAAGTTACAACACAAAGCACAGTGCTTTAGTGGATGGCCTAGCCTGCAGCTTAGGTTTATTCCCCCTCTTACAAATGACAATTTGTTGACCTTTGCAATTGTAGTACCTCCCCATAGGGGACAATTAACAAAGCAGAAGAATTCTTTGTTAGCTCTAAAGATAAGAAGAAAGAAAAAATCCCACAGCAATACCATTTCCTTTGCAACAAAGGCAAAGAAACTATCAAACAGAAAAAAAGAAGAAAAAAGAGTCCTAAAGGAGAATTACTTTCTTCATTTTGCAGACACACTGCATCAACCAATACTGAAATACACTTACTTGTCTTGGCAGCAACTTTAACTCGGTCACTCTCCCTTCCTTCATGCAACGAGAAAATTTTGATGACATAATCGGTTTCGGATTTGAGGTCATCAAAGGTAGCAGAAAGTTCCTCTGGACTTTCTAATTTAATCTCCTTCTTATCAGACTTGGATCCTTTCTTAGGATCACAAGTCAATACCCTAGTTTCACATTTTTGTGTTTGTCACGTGTTTGTACCGAAATCATATATGTTTTACATGACTGCAGATTACATAATACACAAACAAGCAAATTTCTGTTGTGGAAAATACAGCATTACAGGTCTGCTTTTATGGTCAAAAGATTAGCTTGCTATCAATATCTAGTCAGGAAGGTGTGCTCAGGGAGTCCTTGATCATATACTGGTGAAATACTTGATGTATTAAAATATACTTCAAGAATGGGCAGTCAAGGATTCCAGGAGCCCGTTCCACCCTGGAGGAACTTCCCATCAAAAAGCTAGAACCTTTAAGAAAGGGCAAACTGAACTTTGAATATTAGAAATATCCTCATATATTTTGAAAGGGGAAGGGAAAGGGGGGGGGGAGAATATCCCACCTAATTTTGATTTTGTAATAAAAATTGAACTGGATTTATAATAGTATAACCACAAAGGGAAATGACTTATTCACTGGCCCACCCCAGGCACTGGAGCAGCAGAAAACCATGTGGGGACACTTTGCAAATTGGGGGTGGGGGTCAAGGGAGAGGGGCTGCAGAGGGCACTCATTGCAGGGGTCTGCTGTTCTTGTGCCAGGGGTAGAGCAGTGCATTAGTTTTGTGGGTACCAGGTAAGTCAGGTGTTCAGCAACACCCGAAACCCAGGGAGTTGTAAGGGTTTTACAGCTCTGGTTTGTGTTTTCCAATTTGAAGAGCAACAATAGAAATTATTTTTTTATTCCTTCTGCCACTTGAATATTTCAAAAAAAAATTGTTTTATTTGTGTTTTTTCATGTTGAACCTAATTTCAGAAATCTCTTTCTCATAGGGAGCTCTATGAGCGTACCAACCAACTTGCCAATGCTCTGCTCAGCCAGGGGGTGAAGAAAGGGGACCGGGTAGCCATCTATATGCCAGTGTCACTCATTACTGTTGCTGCAATGTTAGCCTGTGCAAGAATTGGAGCTATTCACAGGTATGGTATTGTACAGACTGAGTTCCCAGACAATTACTTCTTGCAGATAATTTTCCCCCTGAGGATTTTCTGTCAGTTTTCTCCCCCTCAATCAATGCCTATGTACCTCCTGTTCATCCAGTCACTTGGGGGCCACCATTTTGACTTGCAACTCTTACCTGACATGACTTAACTGTGATGTAAATCACCCAGACCTGACTGATTTTCAGTCACATCCCAGTTGGGTCAGTGCAGTGTGCTCCAGTCTTTACGAAACAAAAGAATGCTTTATATACCTTTAAGTTTGGATTTTTTAACCTGTTAAATTGCCTTTGAAAGGAATGAAGTTATTAAACTATTGAAGACAGGTCTTGGATTTGTAAAATGTAGTCTCAGGAGTTGGGAATTGCTTCAAACTGTCAGTTATATACCCTCCATCTTTCTTGCCCAGTAATGTTCATTTGAAAACACAAAATTCAAATTATTTGTAGGTCCTTCATCTGAAGATCATGAAATTATTTCTCATCTTCTTTCATTGCAGCGTTGTATTTGCTGGATTCAGTGCAGATGCCCTTGGGAGCAGGATAAGGGATGGTGAGTCATTAAGAGGTGGATGCAGGGGGTGACAAGGGTAATTTGTTGCTCCCTCCCTATTTTTCTAGCCCATTGTAAAAGGACAGTTTTGTATAGAATTACAGGCTTTAAGAAACCCTGTACAGTACTCAGTCTGGGTACTATTGCATGGTTTGAAATAGGAAACTCTTGAAATTTAGGTTAAGCATTGGATAAGCATTGGAGAATTTTCATTTGAGCCTCCTTATAATCAGAAAGGACTTTTTTGGATGACAAAGTTGACATTTTTGCAATTACACCAAGTCTGGCTTTTTCAGGGTCTTCAGTTAGAACAAGTCTTTTCATTTCTTTTAAAATTTTTGCACCAGAACACATCTTCCCACCGATACTTGAATAAAATTTTCCAAAAGAGGAGGGTCAGGATGCCTGCACTTCTTGATCACACCTCACCCACCC
>JAAAJZ020439633.1:0-11945 GCA_010015985.2 Actinopyga echinites
ATGTTCAACTGTTTAAAACCTCAAATGCTGTTGAACCTTAAATGTTATTTAACCTCGAATGCTGATAGGCTATACTACATCTGCAGTCACTGCACAATGCTTCTCCCCTACTGTCAATGAGTCATGCAGGTTTACCATCTAACATCCCCTTCAAGTTTCGCAGCCGCAAAATACAGGACTAGATTACTGGGTCGTAAAACTCCCAACCCAGATATTAGCATGAAAAATCTGCTGGTCCCCTTTACTACAAAAGCAAAGGAATCGTGTCACCATTTACTTCACCTGCTGGTATTGCTGATAAACAACATCGATAAAAGGTGAAGAGCAAAACTTGCGTAATGACAGGTAAAAGGATTTCAGGTGAATATTTTAAACCAGTGACTGTAAAGTCAAGAAACTAAACTGGAAAAGTGTTTCAAATATAAGCTGCCTGTTTTAATAGAATACTCATGGTGATTAAGAACCTGTTCTATGATCATAGACTTCCTAAATACTGTGGGAATGCAGACGGGCAGCAGAAAGGGAGAACCCATTATTGTTTCCACTTATTGTTTTTTGTCTAGCCTTGTTTTGTGTCTGTTTTCTCTTCCATGTTTTTTTTTTTACTTTTTTCAGGTTCCTTCTGAAATCTAAGGACACACATGTATCCAAACTACATGAATATCTGATTTTTTTAAATAACAGACCAAGGCTATACTGACTTGTACCCCAGACACCTATTCATGATTATTTCAAAAGATGCGATGCACTTGGCCCACAATGCACATGAAGTATTCATGTACTAAAATGGACTCAAACAAAAATGTGAAACTAACAATAAATAAAAGCTTCATAGAAAGGGTTAAAATGCACGATGTGGTAAGGGTTTATAGGCAGGTGTGGCAAGACAATGATGATTCCAAAGAAGTTATTTTTATGTTGAATGATCTTTTTTTCTTCTTTTTTTAAGCTTTGAAAGAAAGGTGAGGTACACAAAATGTAACAAAGAACTTACACACTGGAACATATACAGAACTATAATGTAATGTAACACAAGACTTGTGGAAACACAGTCCAAACCTTGTCTTACCAAATGGTAACTAGGCACAAGCACATCTGACTGTAATCAATACTACTAGTTTATGTCAGTTTAGGAAATACAATTTTGGGGAAAGGACAGGGGTGAGGGGGTTAATTTTTTTTTCTAGTTCAAAGTACTGTGTATAATCAAAGAAATATCCACAGTCTGTGAAGAGAACATCTAATGAGGAGGGGTAAGGGAAGGGGTAAGAGCAATTGTTATTAGGTAGATACAACTGTCTGAAAAGAGACAGCAGAGTTTGGTCTGCAGTCTGTAACTAACAAACATCTCAAACGGATTAGCACTCAACCTACGCTCATACCCTACCATCCCTATGTTCACCCGACAAGGCTGTCGTATCCATACACAGCAGCAAGTTAACATTACATTGTACAACACTTTCAAACAGCTCAAATATCAGTTCTGAATAGCATTAGTACATTACAACTCCTTCCGTTATACCTGTAACAAGTAACAAAATCTGTTAATTTCTAATGAAAGTGCAATTCCTAAAATGAGAATCAGACAAAAGATCCGTCCGGGATGAATGTAAACCCAAAAAGTCGACGGATGAATTACTAGAGCATGAGAAAGCTCAGATTGAAGACGAGTTCCTCGTGCCCAGGGGGGACGACACCTGGTTGACGAGGAATCTAAAGAGATACACCAAGTTCTGCAAAGTAAAAGAGATCCTAATTTGTCCCTGAAGAGCAAAATTATATGATTAACTTTTCAAAATGAATGGATACAGCTCAGAGCTTTGTAAGATTTGTGTAAGTTGAATTTATCACAAGCTTTTGAAGCTTCTCCACAAATCTAGAACTTCAACAAGAGGCCCTTCAAATCAGCAAACTCTGGTTATTGAGACAAGTTGCAACTTTGATCATCTCTGAAAGATTCATGTCAGGTTGACAAAACAGAAATAACGACTGTCTGAGCTGTCACAGTTTTTAGTTTACTTCAAAAGCTACCTACAGACATATGAGACAGTTTTAAGCTAGATCTTAAAGTTTCAAAATATGCTGGTAAACTTGACTGACCACCTATGGTGCTTTACAAAAATGCTACCTTCACAATTTTTTCTTCTTTTTTTTTTTGAGTAGGGGGATATTCCAAGGAAGGGATTTCATTTTTCCTAATAATTTCTGAGGGAAAGTGGTAGCAGATGTACACATGAGGGATGCTTCCTGAGTAAAAATAATCCTGGAAAAATGATGCACTAAGCCTTATCAAGGTAGATGATGTGTATATGGATTTGAAAAAACATGAGGGAATGGCATTCTGGAATGCATCATACTTTAAGTATCTTAAAATATTTACCAGTACCACCTATTTTATTTGGACTCCAATGGTTCACCATCCTTCCTAAAGCCCTGATTTAATACTCTCCCATATTTTCAATCAAATTTCTCTTTTCAAAGACAGTTTCTGTACTGCTCAAAGCATACGTGTACAAAAGACGTACATGCGACATCTGTTTCTCATGAGTTACAAACTCATTGGCACCAGAGACAAAGAAAACTTAGCCTATAACTGGAAACTTCAGTGGACATAAGGTGACATACAAGATGTTACAGTAAAGGGAAACAATAAGACGACAACACAACAATTTGCAGCATTTTGTTGTCGTCAACTTACAGAAACTTGAACTCTCAACAAAATTTAGCAAATTGTTGTGATATAGAGTTTTGCGTAACTCGACAACATGACAAATTAAGCAAAATTTAGCGATTTGTCGTGATGTCCAGATAGGCATAACTCGTCAATGTGACAATTTACAACATTATGTCCAGTTGCCGACTTACATTTACACACTAACTTGACATCTCGACAAAATTAAGGTAAATTTCCTAAATTCATTACTTGGTCCTTTTGTGGCATGTAAAACAATAGTAGTAAAAGGGGAAGTAAGTAGGAGTGAAATAGATAATATCACAAACCTTACAACCAATAAATTAACAATGAAATTCCTCATTTAACTCCATACCTCCCTCTTCCCCCTCCTGTCCCTCCCCCCCCCCCCTTTGCCCAATAAAAGACAGACTTGAGTTCAATGTTAAGTCCAAGTCCAGACTTGGGCATTACAGCCTGTTAGAGCCTGTTACAGCCCGTCCAAATAGTTCGTCACTCTTTCCCGAATAGTTCACAGCTCTCATTCAAATCTTTCTGGAAACATTACTCAAACACATCAAACAGAACAATTTTTCGGTGAGCACGCACTCTTTGAGCTTTCTCTTTTTTACATCATTACTTCATTTAGGATGACAAAATAGATTTAAGTGAATCTGGGAGGTACCTGAGTTTGCCAAAAATTTTCTTCTTTCACTATATACTGTACTAGCCAATGGTGGCATTCTGCTTGGATGTCATCATTATGGTCCCTACTAAAGATTTCTTTAAAAACGCCTTGTCATTGTTAATCGAAAAAGTTTAGATAGTCGGTCACAGCATTTCATAATGTAAACTTGACAGTGAAATATCACTGACCTCCGGAAACATAGAAGGGGCATCCATTCGACAAGTTGACCCCATGACAAATGTCAAAACTTTTTTTAGTTAGTTTCATTTAGTAAGTTTAAATAACAAAACCGCTAAGAAAATAGTTTGTATACTAACTAACACCTTAAGTGTCAGAATTAACAAGATATTGAAGAAATGCACAAAAGTCTAACAAAACAAAGTCTAGATTTGGAGTAAAGGGTCAAGTAGCATTGACTTTTGACTTTACTTGATATTTTTTCTCACTTTATTCACAAAAATTGCCCATCACTTGAAAGAATATTACTCAATCAATAATATCAAAGGGGGTTGTTGGTTCACTCTAGGGTTACCTAACACAAAATCATAGCCATATTTAACCCAGTCACCTATGGCATTAAATACTGGCGTTGTAAATTTAACAACTCAGAAGTAGTATTGATTCAGAAATAACCCCAAAGTTTCGACAACAGAAAATTGCAAAAGAATGGCCTCGTCAGTTGATGTGAGGGTTTAGGGTAGTCAGTTAGGCCTCTTTAGCACACGAACTTTTCATAGTTATAGCCCGAGTACCTGGAAATTCTTGGGGTAGTAGACCTTTTGGTCTGCTCAGGGAGTTGTGAGGGGTCTATATCATTTGCTGCTACAGGTATATTGTATTCTTGTAAGTCCCTTAGTTATCACTGTTTTCTTAGTGTCTCCTTGACCCAACTTTTCATTATGCTGGTTTTGTGAAATCAATCCTTACATTATTAATGTATTAGTCTAAAAGGCCAGAAGATCACGGTGCTGTAAAAAATGCTGCCTTCACATTTTTTTTTATTCCAAGGAAGAGGTTTCATTTTTTTCTAATAATATCTAATCTTAAATATTTCCCCATCTGAATTGATGCAGCACAGCAAGGACTCGGAGACCAAATGATATTTTCCATGTAGTGGCAAGTTTATGAGCAAATTTATGATAAATATAATTAGTGGGATAGGAGAATCAAAGTGGAATGTAAGACAGATTAGACCTAACCTAACCTGTATGTTGTGCCCTTACACCAGACACAATAGTTGGACTCGTCCATTCCAAGAGTACAGGGAAAAACTAGTTAACCTCAATACCTACTGCGGGCTGTACTGGACTAGAAACAGAGCCTAACGTTAAGTTAAGACCTAGGCAGGCCTAGACCTACATGTTATCATTACATCAATTTTGGTCTTGTGCTCATGCCAAATGTTAGGTTGGGTCAGGCCAACGTTAACACAGTTTAGGTTTCCCTATGACTGACGGACGGGATTTCATTTTTCCTAATAATATCTGAGGGAAAGTGGTAGTAGATGTACACATGAGGGATGCTTCCTGGGTAAAAATAATCCTGGAAAAATGATGCGCTAAGCCTTATCAAGGTAGACGATGTAATGGATGTGAAAAAACATGAGGGAGGATATGGCATTCTGGAATGCATCATACTCTTATGTATCTCAAAATGCAAAAAATGACCAGTATCAGCTATTTTATTTGTACTCCTGGTTTACCATACTGCCTTAAGCCCTGATTTAACACTCTCCCATATTTTCAATCAAATTTCTCATTCTAAAAACAGTTTCTGCACTGCTCAAAGCATACATGTACAAAAGATGTACATCCTACATCTGTTTCTCGTAAGTAACAAACTCATTGGTACCAGGGACAAAGAAAATTTAATCTATAACTAGAAATACCACCCCTGATGTACTAATCAGTCCTGACCAACTCCTTCATACTGCAGATAATATTTCCAAACACCCTTGCACAAGCAGGAGCAAAACAGTTTTCATTTTTCCTTCTTGGCTATATCTGAAGAATTTCTTTTGAACTTTTAATCACAGTAAGGCTTCCTAATTTTGCCCAGCAAGTCTGCTAAGTATGGGATAAACTTACAGTCAGAAATTTATCGTCATTTCTCCACGGTAACACCACAAGACCCCTGTTAAGACCTATATCAGGTTTAACAAAGACTGCAACTTATCCCTTCTTCATAAATGTATAATCAGATTTGGGACAAAGTTGAGGGAATCCAAAAAGCACTTGGAATAAAGCATTGCCATCGTCACAGGACGTTAATATCAAATGACATGATTCGTCATATTAAGAGGGTACACACGACAGCGAGACTTTGACACGCTATGAATACAAAACAGTCCAAGTAGAACAGGATTCTTGTCACCTTTGTTTTGAAATGTCAAACCGGAATAAGCTCACCGAAAAATTACACTAGGAAGGAAAAGGGAGATGTAGAGAAGTACATATAATTTGATCACTTGTGTGGCAGATTAACGTAAATAGGTCTCAATAAAGCCAAGCTGAAAGTTACTTGAACTATGTGTCTCTCATGTAAATATCAGAGCTGTCTGCTTCAATCGCATAGAAGTGAACTGAGTGATTCTCCTTACGAAATAATTACCATAATATCACTATTTGCATGTAAATTGGGGCATGATACAAGTAGTCGCATTTTAAAGTCTAATGTGTCAATTCTTCACTCACTTTCAGCTAATTTTGCAATTTTATTTAAACTTTCCATCAAAAACAAGGACATCTCAAGTACAGAGGAGAATTTCGACAATTTTCTACTTTTTTTTTTTTTTTGGCATGTATCTTTTCTTTTCTTTCTTCAGCACAATTCAAAGAGCTCAGGAATTGGTTGCAGATAATTGGCAAGCATGTCAGTAGCTGGGTCATGTTCCTAACTGGCATCATATAAAACCCAAGTGCTCTAGTTCTAAGGAGTTTCCATAATTATAAAACCAAAGAAAGCACTTTCAAGCTGTGTCCACACTAAAAATTGAAATGTTTGAATACACAATTTAAATATTTTAAGTCTGGGTTTATAAATGTTTCATCTTAGCATTGAGTATACTACACTCAAAATACAAAAGTTTGAATTCATTAATGGACAAAGACAGACTTTTGAAATTAAAAATCTTTAAATTTACCATGCAATGTTTCTAAACATCACAAAGAAATCCCTATTAGAGTGGTTGACCGAAGACTTTAAAATTGTAAATCTTCACAATTTGTATCTGAAAGACTTACAGCCTACCAGCATACAACAGCAAGATCCTTGAAGCCTAACCTACTGTAGAGGCTAATGGACAAAAGCTACTTATAACGTCACACCTTTGCAAAACCACGGGACTCAACCAATTCTATGCAGGAAAATTGCTGGTTAGAGTTTCTATTCAAATATCCATCACTGAACTTCCAAACGAGGTCAAAACATACCCTTGACACTTTGAAAAATCACTTCACAACCAAAGGATGTAAAGGGTTTTAATTAAAATTTTCTTACTAGAAAAAGCTTTTTCAAAAATTTATGGCCATGACTTGGGCAACTGTCAATTAAATGACTGAAATAGCCACTGAAGTAAATAATAATTAGCTGGTTACTCAGCAAACACAAGATCCAAATTTGATGTTGAAAGAATTTAACATTTATAAAACATATATTCATGTAAAAGAAAAGTAAATTATCCAATGACCATGGAATATTTGAAGTACTACCAAAATTTTGTTTGTCACTGCCTCCATAGAACAGACAAGGACTTATTTTAACTTCATTCAAGCTCACTTTGGGATGAAAATAGCACACTGATATTTAACCATACCACAAGTAAACCTGATGAATTTTACCCCAAGGGTACAACAGTGACAGTTAAAGTCTAACTTTATAGATTGAAGGCAAGTGGTAAAATAATTTAAACTTCTTGAAGGGCATGACATGAGCTCAAGAGGTTGAGCAATTGGCACCATTAAAATCATTTTCCTAATTTGTCCCTACTGTGTAGAATCTTCTGGATCACTTCAGTGTTTATGATTATGATTACATTCCAACGTGCAACAATGCCAGCCCCTCCCACACGTCACCACCAGGGGATGATGGGACAGGATAGAGTGTTCAGTATCACTGACATCCAGGACATACGGATTATTATCAGAAGGAAGAATGACACGCTAATGTCTTTTAGATGAGCTATTTTAAAAATAATCCCCACACAGCTGTACAAACCTGGTAAACATACTCCAAGTTCCATGTTCAAAAAAGTCAAACAACGACCAAAGACACACTTGACGATTGATGGTAATTCGTCGCTGTGTGGCAAAGGGTCATATTAGGAGGCAGTGAAATGGAGAGAGCTGGAGTGAGAAGGTAACGTGAGAGGAGATGGAGGGCATAATGGATCCATCATTAAAGTAGATCAGTACTTCCACTTCCATTTTCAACAAGGTATGAGATATTAAAAGTATGCAGTAAGATCCTGGCTGATATGGGTACCGCTAAGTGGAAATACAACTCGGATGCATCTATAGAAGTATGCTCTTTTTGCACAATCGCTCTTAAGATAAAGTTTCAAGACTAATGCCTAGAGGGAACAGAATGCCCTTTTAAACAGTGAATTTAGGAAAAGATGAGAAATGATATATCGAAATAAGATGATTTTTGGCAGTAGAGCTTCTGTAAGTACTTCACGCTGAGTGAGCTATTAACGATGATAATGGACAGGATGCTTCAATTGCATTCTTGATGTGCAGTGGTTGGATGATCAGGAAAGTAAATTCTTCCTTTAAATAAAGTCAAACAGTCACCCCATCAATCTTGTTAAATGTATGCAAATTAGAAGAAAATGACTGCCATTTTACTTTATAATAAAACTAGATAGGGAAGAAGACATTAAATTTGTGTTGATGGAGTTTATAGTAATGTAAATTATGCAATACAACCGTACTGTGATCTACCATATTGTTCACATATATTTGCTCAATGGAATTACTGAGGACTTGTCAATGGAATGAAGTTCTACCATTTGCCATGAAGGGCAGCACTTTGAAACCAACCAAGATACTTTTTACTTTTTATTAATTACTTTTTTTTTTTAATATAGACCCAATCTTGCACTGTTTTGCCCTCACTAATATTGTATTGAAAACTACACAAAGGGCTCTGTCATGAGCCAATTAGTACCCATGACTCTACAATTTCAATGATTTTTATTATTACATAGAGTTAATACATACCAACCAATCTCTTTGCAATAGAAGGAATAACTTCTAATACTTACAACAGTTGCTATATCATGGAACACATACATGTAGAGCCAACGTAGACAACATGCAACAACATCATTAAATGCAATATGAACAAAACAAGACTGTTAAACTGCAATGTACGCCTACTGGTACGTGCAATACATAAATTAAAACAAAACTTACAACGCAGCATCTTTAATTGAATCACACACTACAGAAGGCAACTTAGGAAAGTGTAATGCATGGCAGAACATAAGGGAAACTGAGAGTTAACTGTGAATATTGTGTGAAAGAGATTTGTAACTTTTTCCCAGGAAAAGGCACAACTTGAACATGCTTCCCTGATTTATCTTTCCTGACCTTAAAACAAACCATAGAAAAATCTGGAAAATTTAAAGGTGCCTGTAACGATGATGCCCTAATACTCTAAAAAATGCCCAGTTCAAATTTAAACCTATTCTGATGAAATGGACACTCAACCCAAAATCTGGTCAAGTATTTGACTAGACTTGGCTCATTTTGACAAGGATATGGCTACTCTGGAACCAAAACTAGTCAAATATTTGATCCAATTTCCGTTCAATACCCATTTGATCCAGAGGTTTTGAGAGTGTAAAGAGTCAAACTTTGTTTCAGCATGTGTGACTGAGTGACAAGCTAAGTGAAGCATTCACAAATTAAACACTAAATACTGTACTCCTGTAGATGGAGGCAGATTGATAAAGACAAGTCTTGCTGGAGGCTTCCACAATAGACAGTCAAACTACCACAAATGACAATAGCAAAATGCCAATTTCCCAACATTTGGACAAATTTTACCTCCTACAAAAACATTTAAATAACAACAAAAGTTAAATCCTCACAACACTTCTTTTCAAAATGAATCTCTTCCTTTCATCCCTGAATTTTCTCTGCACATCGTCTTGTATGGATGACCTTCGGAGGCAATGTTTGCTATTGAGAGTCACAAGGCTAATGACCAGCAATAGTTGCACTGTCAGGTTGTCACTCCCATCTTTGGTGAAGTAGTTGGCCAGAGGTACAGTATTCCGATGCTGTCACTATATGCCTCTTTAAAACAGTTTTGATTTATTTAACAAAGGTTCAGGTAGTAGCACTTTCACTGCATTTGTGGGTATCAAAGTCTTGCAATGTAGCACAAAATTATTCTTCATGCCAAGAAAAACATGAGAACTGAACTTGCCAAGAATTCAAGAATTTTACTTTTGACGTTGAACTCCGTCCTAAACAATGGGGGTTTTTAAGGTCCATAACAGAGCAGTAGCAAACCAAGATTGTATCAAACATGACCAACAATCATGGTGATATAGGAACTCTGCATTAATTTATGCAAGCATTTATGAACACAAGTTTAATCCCAGTAAGGTTAAATGCAACATGGTCTCTGTTTGAAAACAGCCTAGGTGTTGAGAAAGAAGTTGAGTGGTAGTTTACAAAGGGTAAGGGAGTTCTCCACTATGTGGGATCAGATGTTGTAAAGAGCTAAAAAAGGTATAGAAGTGTTTTCACAAGCTGTGTTATCCTCCCCCTGCCACCTCATATAACTGTACTTCTGTGTGCAAACAGAATTTTCTTCATAAAGATTATGCAAAATCTCTTGTAAATCAAAACATGTACCAAGTATATGTACCACTCAGTTAAACAGTTAACTGCGGAATTAAAATATTGTACATGTATGTATTTTTCATCCCACTGGGGAATTATTATTACATTACAAGATGGATATATCTGTTATACGTGGAAGCGTAAAGTTGAGACATGACAGATATATCCGTCACATGAACTGGTTAAATACCAGATAGGATATACCTAAAGGCATCTCATTGCCTATTTTTACATCTCTTGTACTAGATTTCTCCCCCTCCTCTCAGTTCCTCCCTGTGTTATCTCTTAAAATGATACCCTGGTGGCTAAATGGATATAAGAATAAAATTCCCAAAATGCTCTTCCTCATTTATCTTTTTCGTAATAGAGACCTAGAAAATTTGAAATCTTTTCTGACAAGTTGTGATGCAAAGTCACACGTTTGGAGGCAGTTGATATGTAAATTCTATGTGCAAAGAACTAAAATTATACTTCATCCTCAGACTGCAAAAGGTCCTAACGTAGCTACAACAGCAGACAACTACTGCATACTTTAACCTCATTAAATACAGTACTTTTGTTTCTTTCATATGCAGTTTTATGTCATCCATGGGGTATCTTCATGTCAGAAAAGTAGGACAAATATCTCATAAATACTTCAGCCAAGCCGTCTGAGGGGTGGGGAACTCCTGTTTACGTGCCTGGGTATACACATGTGTACTCACAACGTTTACCCCTTCCCCAGCATTGTTGCTTACCCCCACTTTCCCCCACATTTGAAACCCTGGCTACGCCACTGCGATCACGTTATAAATTCACTTTCACTAGCGATTACACAAATCAACAAATTAGTCGTTTGTCCACCCCCCCCCCCCCCACTTCTGAAACTCGATCTGCGCCCCTAAGTAGTAAACAAACTCTTGACCAAAGAAAAGAGTTACAAGTTCAATTTTGAATAGGATATGAGCGGTGTGAATTCCCTTTGCTTAGTAGTGGGATGAAAAATGATATAACAGATCGATAGAGGGTTGCAGAGTTTTAACCACTAGTACTTAAGTTTTACTGCCTTTATATGTTCTTGATACGAGATGCTTTTCTTGTAAGTTGTGTTTGTCGTTGTGATGAAGGCCCAGTGTTAAACGAAAATGAAAGACTTTCCCTACTTTTAGTGCACAAAATCAGAACGTATGTCAACAGGATCGATCGTTTGCGTACCAACTGCCCAACAAACAATATTTTACATTGTTTGTCACTTGTGGACATTTGTACACAAGCACGTGTTTTTATCCTGGCGACAGCATGTAAGTTCTTTGGTTTGAATACATATTTCCTCATTACACTGTAGTTTCATATTACTTCGGTTGTTAATGGTATTGCTTTACACTTTGATTCGATAAGTTATGCCTTTTGTTTACATGTGAATCAAAGTTCATTGAAGTTCTCAAAGTGACTTTGCTGCGATCTTCTAATTACAGCAGTGTTTATTAATGATCTGTGTTTCGTCGGTATTTTATGAAATAGTGTTCTAACACATATGACTTCGGCGTTGTCGGTTGCTGGTAGTGGTAATTCCTTTGCATGATCATCAAACTTTAGAGGGGAGTGGCGGGGTCGTACCCCCCCTTTTCTGAGAGCAACGTATTTTGTAATGGTGTTTTACTCCAGTTCTGCAAAACGAAATAATTTTGTTCTCCGATGCCAGGATATCTGAAAGAAAATAGGTACAGATATAGTGTGCTCTAGGTCT
>JAAAJZ020440736.1:0-11939 GCA_010015985.2 Actinopyga echinites
ACATTAATTTTACCTTAAAGGCTCTCTAGGCTCAGCCCAGAATGAGACAATTCTCCTTACTATACTGCCAGCCCCTCCCCCAATGTGAGCACAAGCAACTGTGTATAGTAGAAGAACACTTCCAAATTGAAGGCAGAGCCACACTAGCCTCCACTGATCGTGTTTCAGTTGCTACAGAAAATATTGATAAACAAACTGTGTGTGACTGTGAAGTTAATTGGGAACACAACTGACTGAAGAAGTTATCACTGGCCAACCAGTGGAGCTATGATTGTTTGAATGTATGCCAATCAAAGCACAGGCACCAACTAGATTTATAACTATAGGGCTATGCCTAAATATGTTTGGGGGATGCCTTATCCCTGTCAATGATTTCTGTGCTTTAGCACCTGTATCATAGTTACCAAAGCTTGCATCCAATCGATGGTATTTAACAAATCATTTAATGTTCAACTAAATTTGTATTTAAAAAGTTGATTGTGAAAGTTGCACAAAAATAATACAGGGTGTTTTTGTCAGGTTTGATTCACCTAACTAGCTAAGTTGGTTTTTGTGTGACTAGTTTGTTGAGTTTATTAAAAATTGTTTTTTGGATCTATTAGATGGGACCCACGCTTAAATCAAGCATTTTAAAGCTGAAAGTGATGGTCACATGACCCTAAATCCATGCATCAGGACATAAAAAGCAATGTGTCAGTCACTGTAAATATGTTAACCCTTTGAAATCTGTATGTACATCTTACTAATATCAAAAAGTTTTGATTGTTTCTATTCAACTACGGCCTCAGTTTTGTGGAATTTGTGGTAAGTTAATTTTTTTACCCATGTTGCACCTGTGGTGGATGGCTTATGTCTTTTTCTCCTAGTGTTAATTAGCAAGATATCTCAAAAAAGCTTGAAGCGTAGTAACTTGCGATACTAAGTTGCAGATGTATGAATGCTTGGAAGAAAGCTGGAATTATTTTTGGTTGGGGTTAAAGACCAGAAAAACCTGCTACACTGGTTGCATAAAGTACTACAGCATTGAAAGATCTCATGGTTGAGGTAGAAGTTGCTCATATTTATAAAGCCTTGTTGCCTGAATGATCTGAAGAACCCTACAGTAATAAAGCCGGAATGTCAACAATGAATCATTTATTGTACTAAAAATGAAAGTGAGGTAACTTACATGACTGTGAATGATCTAAAGGTAATCAAAAATCATTATAAATTCAAATGGTTAGACATCTTAACTGGATATGCCAGAATGTTTGCAGCAGAAAAAAATTAGCTGATGAACTGTGCAAAAAGTCATGAAGTAATTCCATAAGCATGACAATTAGCATTCTCTCTAACATCAGAACAAGAAGAGTGTCCCCAAAATTGTGAAAAAATGACTGCTGAGTCAATTGCAAAGTTTACTATAAATTTGTATGTTCCCCAAAATATTTCACAAAATTGGAGCAGACTTGGTTAGTCTTGCTCCTATGATTGCCATGGCATTATGTCTCTCAATTATTAACCAACTTATAGTCATCATAGTAACCAAAATTCAATAATTGTCCAAGCTTATTTTACATGTGCTATCAGTCTAAACAAATCACTCTTGATGACATTAATGCATAGTCAAATTCAGGTTATTTTAGGAAAGATTTGTGTCCCATCTCCTAGGGTATGAGCAGGGTCCACTAAATCAAAGGTCCACTAACCTTCAAGTCAACTACTCGCAGTCCTGATAGCTTAAACTAGGCTAATCCTAATTCCATTCCTAGTTCAAATCCTAACCCTAATTTTCACTTTTAACCTAATTCTGACCCTAATCCTAACCCCATCCTAATCCTATCCCGAAGAAGATGTTCGGTTTAGTGGACCTTTAGTCTAGTGGACCTTCGGTTTAGAGGGACTCCACTTGCAGGGTAAATATTTTGGAATGACTTCACTAAAAGCATGATTAGAGTATAGTTGTATGTGCATTATTCATTTGCACCCTGCCACCCCTTTTGCTTTCTCTTTCATATCACCTTCTACCTGTTTTCCACACCTCCCCAGCCTCATGCCTCCCATGCTTCTGTTTACAGTATAAAGCTTCCTTAAATCCAAATCTGTACATTCTTTTCCCCTGTTTTACTGTTCTGTGTCATGCCAAGTGCAAAATTCTTCTTGTAAATTGTTAGACAAGAAAGGCTCCCTCAGAGTAATATCACTGCACTATTAGACATCTTTCTTCTTCCCTTTTATACCTGTAGTAAGCTGTTGGTCCCCATGACATTAGGTGGCTTTTGTAGTCCTTGTAACCACTGTCTTATTGGCACTGGTGACTTCCCCACACATGAAGTTTTCAATAGACTGTTTCAGTAGTTCGTAGGGCTTTGTAAATTCTGTTTGCTTTGTTTGTATTCTTCTTTTGTAATGGTTTAGAAAACTTTTATCAATCTATTTATTTTTCGTCTTTTTATTATTAATCCATACCCATCTAAATATTTTTTTTAACTTTATTTTGTGTCATCATACCTCATTGTACTGTCAACATGTTGAGATGTGATTTACAGTAAGCACAAACTATCTGCATAAAGGCAAGGCTGAGCAAGCCTACAAACACTCCTTATAAAATCTCCAAATTCTTTGAAACTACAACATATTTTTGTGTTCTGGCTAATAACAGAATATTTCTTGAACATAATTTTCTGCTGTGTGAACTCATTTGGCATATTCATATTTAGTGTATTATTGGTTATTATTTAACCAAATATTTAACCACTTTATTTAACCACTTTATTATTTAACCACTTTATTTAGTGTATTATTGGTTTGGAGGCATTGCCCCTCAATAATTTCACATTTAATTTTTTGAAAAAAAGTCTCCCTGACCATCAGCATTACTCCCACATCTACTGTACAGTATGTCGTATATCCCTTTACCCATATCAAACCTACCATAGGGGCCATGTGCCTGGTTTGAGGAAGGTATTTCAACCAACTTCCAGCAAACGTTAATAAGAAATCCAGTCAATGTCTTTTGATGAAACTCATTTGTGTATTTTTTTTTCCAGGGGATAACATTCACGAAATTCACCTTGCATATGTCACTTGGGATTGTCTTCTGTATGTTTGCTGGATACGCCTTGTTACGAGCCCTCTATTGGAACAAGAAACTGCATCAGCAGGATCCTCCAGAAATCAGAGGTATTCTGAAAGATGTTTGGTCAAGTTTTAGTGGCTGTTTTTATCAAACATTTCAAACTCACTTTTGGACGAAAACTTAACATTTGCATGTGGATCATAAAGCAAACAGTTAACAGTGATACCTGTACAAAAATTGATCACTGTGGAATTTCAGACATTTAAATTTGCAAGAGAGTTTCTTTTGGGGTTTTGTGCTGATGGTGAAATTTACAGTTTACTTTTAGCCTTCCTGTGCAGATAGGAGACAAGTAATTAGAATGTTGTGAAAGTTTTTAATTAGCACCAAATAGAGGGGAAAAAAATATTGGTACATTTTTAACTTGGCAAAAGCAGGGTATTTTCAGTAATGCAGTGCTTCTTTTTTTCACAAGTTGCTTAGTGTGATCACCAAATTGAAATGGTGAATTGTCCACTTTCAGCACCATTGTTAAAATGTGATGCAATGTTATGTGTTCCACTTCACCGTAGCCCTCAAGCAGGAAATTGAAGTGTGGCGGCGTTCTGCTGCTCGGATAATGGTAGTATCCAGGGAGGAGAGTACAGTGAAGGCGCTGCTGATGCAGAAGGTCTACCAACTAGAAAATACTCTCAGTAATCTCCAGTACGAACAAGAGTAAGTCATCGAAAATTTTATGACAACATTCCCATGAATGTTGTCGTTTTCAGATTTCATCCAAATGTCAGTATATCAATATGCAGGAAAATGCAGTGTTGGGGCAGGAGGGGGTAGAGGAAGGGAGAATATTTGTTTTGGGAAGGGGATGCACCATACAGTTTCATTTAATACTGAAATTATAGATTTTAAAAAGAAATGCAGAACTTGAGGAAGGTGTAATTTTGGGGCATATTATCCCAGAGTAGCCCCACCCTGCCAGTATGCAGAAGTACCAAAATAAGAGAGAAGGTAGAATTATTTTATCTTTTATTTTATCTATGTTACATGTTTAAGCACACTGTAATACTGATAGAAGAGCTCCTCCAAGAAATTTTAAAATATGTTTTAACCAGTCACCTGTAGATTGTTTTGGAAGGATCAAATGAGGTTTCATGTTCTTTAATTTTTCCATAGACATGCTGGAAAGAATGGTGATGATTGGAAGGGCAATTTAATTGAAATGAGATCTAAAGTGAGTTGAGCATATGTAAAATCATGGTCTACAAGGGTCAGGATGGAAGGTCCTCTAGACGGAAGGCTCATTGACCCTGTAACCCTTAAGTAACCCTAATTAATAATAATAATAATAATAATAATAAAACAGTTCTTATAAAGCGCCTTACACAAGGAGTCTCAGAGCGCTAAAAACTGCTCAACAGGCAGTCAATAACACATGGTAAACAAATGAGTTTTCAAGTTCATTGTAAATTGTTTGATAGAAGAAGAGTTCTTGATAAAAGATGGCAGGTCATTCCACAATTTGGCAGATGTTGTTGAAAAAGCACGATCACCATAAGAGTGGGTAACAGATGATTGTGAACTGGATCGAGGTCACGCAAAGGCTTGTAAGTAGATACAAGTTCCTGTAGATACAGAGGAGCAAAACCATGAATGCATTTGTAGGTAAGAAGAAGGACTTTGTACTTGATCCGATGCTGCACAGGAAGCCAATGAAGACTGTTAAGGACAGGGGTTATGTGGTCACAATTGGTATCCGATTGGTATCCACACTGTAAAAATATTTCTGTAGATTTACAGAACAAAAAATAAAGAAATACATAGAGAAAACAGCAAAAGTGCTGTCAGTTTGTTACCAAACATTGACAGCATTTTTTCCATTTCCTCTTTGTATTTCTGGATTCTTTGTTCTGTTTTGCTACAACTGTCATTTTGTACAGTGCACCAGTAAGGAGAATTGAAACAGCAGATATCGGAATATCGATGATTGATGGTATCATTCTGTGAAACACTAACTGTTACTAAAGTACTACAGTAAAAACCCAAGGGGACATCAACATCATAGGACTGTCCATCCTAGAAGTGAAGGTTGGATAATTAAAGGGTGCGGTATGTGACACATTGTGAGTCCCGCCTTTCATATATATATAACGGAATCGATGTATGTGGTTAGCTGTTATTTGTTCAAGAGTGTAGGCCTGTAAAACAGGTAGTGTTCCACAAAATGGTCAGTATGTGATAGATCTTGGTGGGAACTCTCTCTGGCAATAGATAGACCCTTTGCACATGTTTCGTTCATGCGACCGTATTGGAGGCACATGTGACGGGCTTTTGTATGGGTTGTGTATTGGCAAATCTGTCCGTTTGTGTAGTGTGTGCATATGGTATATCATAGGGTTACTCAAACTTCTGTAGCTGGAGGCTACCTCTGATTGTTGAAATTACCGGTGGACCACATTTCATTGTAAACTGAAAAATGAATGACAATAAAGCATGCATAACTTGACAAGAAGAGGAAAAGTGAAGCATGCTGTTGGCGTGGTTGCTAAAACCACGTTCTGACTGCATTCAGTGAGAAACTTGAGTATCAAGGCATGGTGGGATGGGTTTCGTATTTTTAGCTGAGTAAGAATGGGTAAGTGTATAGCTCAACTCAGCTATTAAATGTGAAAGGTTTATGTATACATAGCTTTACTAAAAAGGAAAAAGAAAAGAAACGTAGGCAACATACATATGTAAGCTGCTATTTAAGTATGCAACGTTAATGCACTTTAACATTTTGCTGTCGCTTGTTAAGATTTCCCTTACGTCTTTGGTATTTAAGGACCTTTTACTTGAGGCAGAAAAGACCCAAATGCCAAGAACGTCATTCATGATAAGCAACTTCATACAAAATGCTCGAGTTGTATTAGATCTAAAAAGAATTAACGTTTCTTCCACAGACCATTTAACATGAAATCCATCACAAAAATAGGTCATGTGACCGAAGCTTTCCCTCATTGATCAGTTAAAAGTTGCGCTAGGCTTGTGGTTGTACGGGAAAGAGTTAAACTTTTGTGAACAGAAGCCAACTACCTTTATTTGATTATGTAACGTTGCTGCTATCATATCCAGGAACCAAGTACGTACTCATCACCTTTTTAAACATAGTCAGGAAACCATTCTTTTCAATAAGGCATATTAATAACACAAGCCTTTAAGGTGCACCGATTCTTTCTGTCACAGCCCACAGTTTTTGTCACGAGGTTTTCCCGTTCGTTTTCTTCGTGTCATTAGATCGCGTTCCAGTTAACTTCAAAGTAAAGAAGTCTTGTATCTCACCATTGTTAACCTGAAGTCAATTGCGGTCATACCTACTTTTTTAGATTCCACTGTTCCTTATAAAAATAAGTCACGAGGCTTTCAAGAAGAGAAACGATTGCACTTCAAGAAATGTTTTTTCCCCGGCCTTAATTTCGTTTCGTATCGATTACAAGATGTAAGCAAATAGGTTTTGTGTACCTTAGGTGAGGCGATAAGATGTTCCCAAGTTTCCACTGAGTAAATAAGAGGATGATTGAACATATCTATTGAAAAATAGTCCGGTAACATACTGGTACTGCTGTAGCCTACGGCTTGGGTAAAGGACGAAGATCAATAGCACTTGAAAATCTACCCTTATGTGCGAACGAACATTCCAAAAATATAGTGAAATAAAGCAACTCTTGAAAATGTTTCAAATGAAAGTCTGCTAATTATTGATCCTAACTAACCATAGGGAAAAGTATAAGGGTTCAATCCTCTCTTGGGATAATTTGTATTTTGCGATCAAAATCTCAAGTATTCAACGAAAATGGAACGATCTGGGGAATACTCGTATTTTTCAGACCGTCATACGGATACTCATTGAACTAAAAATAAACAACCAATCTCAACTTAAAACAGGGGTTTTCAACCTTTCTTCATTGGCGTGTCCGTAGAGTGTGAACGACCCATTATGTATACCCCTCCCCGCCCGGCAGAGAAGAATACTCTTTCTCATATTAAGCACAGCTTTGCCACACTCATATTAACTGTGTATGCAACAACAGGCACGTAGCATGGATTTTGTCAAGGAAGGGTGCATGGCTCCAGGTAGAAATGACCTTACGGGTTGTAGACCCCCACCCCCACAGCTCTTACGTATTTACGAAATTGTGGCTATTATCGATCTTGTTTTCTATTAGCCTATCTTTGCTGATAACGTACTTTCCACACCTTCCATTCCCACCAAAATGATGCATAGTTGTTTGCTTCCCCGTGTACCCTCTAAGGGTCCCGCGTATACTCCTTGGAGAACGCCTTCCCAAGGTTGAAAATGCCTGACTTAAAAAGAAATGAGCTTCCACGCACGTGGCTCATACATAAGTCTTTACAGTCATTCGTCTTTTGTCCCATTGTTAATGTAATGATTTACGACTCCTACACGCATTTTTCAAAGAAGCCAAGTCTTTCGTATCCTACTTTTACGTTCATACAAGTTATAAATAAAATACATACACTGTCCCTAGTTTACAGCTGACCACCAGCTGAATATTCTCAACCGCAGAAGTAACGTCAAAGAAGAACAAAGCAAAACGAACACGCCACAATCACGATTTTTGCAAAAACGAAGGACTAATGAGAAGCTGTGTAAACGCAGGTCAAGAGGAAGTAGCGCGATACTTCGCACGCTACAGTTTGTTTGGAGTGTCTCTTCCGTTATTTTTTCTGATTAAGTAATTGCCAAATTCTCTGATTTCTAATCAATAAGTTGCAATTTTTTCAACGCACGGGTAAAAATATATTGTACACATTTGTTACTGATGTGGAAATTTGATTCCCAATACGTGAGGACTGAGTTATCCGAGAATTCAAAACGGAGACTTTCAAAAATATAAGGCTTGTCATATCTTAAAACTGTAGCGTTTCATAAGTAGGAAAAATGCTTAAGAGCATAATTCCATGGCTCGCAAATGCCGTGGTAGTCCAATACTGAAAATGAACAACAGTACTGGTCCATTGTGATATCATAGATAAACTTACTACGGATCTTGTAAACATTAATTTCTACAGTAATATTATCCCTTGAATAATTGTTTTATGTTAGATTCTGCAAACTGCAATCAATACCAATGCTCTCTGCAATTTCTTGTTCAACGTGGTACCGTCCCACACGTTCCAATACCCAATGTGCTCATTACCCTGTTTAGTGATGTTGTATTAAATTAGGTACGCGTGTAGGTTTTATGGAAGTGACGGCATTGTAATTTCCTCCTTTCGATGTTAAATTAAATGCAATGTCACTGCGACATCTTTCATCCGTAAAAAGGCATTAATGGTATGACGTCACTAGGGATGGGAAAACACTGCAGAGTCAATACGATCCTCGCTTTAAATGTAGGTCTTGTCATTGCTCACATGAGTAACATCAAATAAAAAAGCATTTGGTGAAATACGCGTGAAACAATAGTAGTATGGTAATTAATTATGTAACCATCCAACCCATTAATCATTGTAGAAGTCCCCACGTCTTACATTAATCAAAGTATTAACTAGTATTGCATTCACATATGGCACCTCAAAAGTGCTGATATAGCCCCCTTGGGAAATTAGAACTCTAGGAGTTTCAACACTATAGCTGTAAGCCACTGAAGTTAATCCTATTTTAAGGATTTATCACGCCGTCCTTCGTCCATATTTGCACTTCACATAGGTGAGACCATCTCTTTTCACTCCAGCAATCAGGCTCTGCATCTGGTAAAGTTTCCTCTCAAGAGTTTAGAGTTCAGTGATATTTAATCTTTTAGTAATCGTGTTTTATTTTGGCATTTTAGCTACTTATTGCCTTATATTAATCAAAATTGGATGGTGTATAATGTAGATGGTGCGACGAAACCAATGCATTAATTCTCAATATTTACAGGACGATCATGTATGCAAATATTTGCTTCCAGGGGAGAGCAAAATATGAGACGAACATTCTGAGAGTCGAGAAAAGGAAACTAAAGCACTACTAAAACCAGTGCTGAAGAAGCGCTTGTAGTAATTGGTGTATGTCCTTTGTAATAGCAAATCAATGTCAGTTGCTTCGGGTAATACTCCATACATTACGTAACGAATGACTGTAGGTATAGTATACAAATATTTATGAGAACATTATTAAGAACAAAATGTCCACGGAGTATGCAATGACTAATTGTAGGTGGAGAATAGTTAGTTTCCATCAGCTGTTCTTTCCGTTGACAAGATTTTCGCTAAGCTTATCAGAATTGTCCAAAGTTGTCGAAGTGTCCACGAGTGATCGGTAAGGACGCATTACTAGGAGTTCATGAAAACGGATAAAATGCGTACACAACAAAATTGACGTGTACGTCAACAATCTGTTTATTTTGTCACAGTTTGCGTTTGACCCTTGATCCATGTCTATGAGAATATTCTTAATAGATAGGCCTGTCTTTCATCTGTTAGGAAGAATTGTTTTTGAGATGCGAATTTTTAAGGAAATATTTAAATGCTTATAGCTCTCATAATGAGAACTTGGTTTACGTCTTGTAGTTTTTCAGGAATGAGAACGCAGAAGACTAAATATGTAGAAAATCAATACGTCGATTTTTAAGACCATATACACGAAAGGGGCATATATTTGCTCCTCACAAAGTTTTCAAAGTAAACTTGTATCACATCGATCTCTGAAGTAAGTGTGTATCAGGAGAGGATCCACAGAGGGCAGTATCAGTTAATACTTAGTAGATTAAGGTGTGTGTGTGTGTGTGTGTGTGTGTTTGTGTGTGTGATGCTTGAGTTGACAATTGGTGTAAATCGGGGACGTTTTTATGAATACACACATACCAATCGGGGACGCACCTGGAATAGGGGACCGTCCCCACTTTATATCACAGTTTAAATAGCCTCTTTGGGCATATAATGAAGCCACAGAGGCTGTCTATTGAATTTAAAGGAATATAGGAACAGTCCCCTATTATGTAGTTGTGTTGAATTGTTATTTTCCGTCCCCGTTTGCAGGTGTGCGTGTGTATCATGTTATGTCCACGGTTCCCCTGTGGAAAATCACATACACACCTACAATTAAATAGATTTCTGTTGATTGGAAACATTTTGAGCGCCCTCCTTTTCTGCTGCACCAAAGCACATCATTTTCTATCAGTGTGCATTCTACAAGGCTTATTTAGAGACGTCCACGGTTGAATGGTAAAATGAAGGGGTCCCCGTTTGCGGCATTTACAAGTATGTGTGTATGTGTGAGAGTGTGTGCTCTCTCACGATTCACAGAAGAATCAAAATCATTCTTAATCCGGAAGATGCTAATGAAAGAAAAACTTACTGGTGACGAATAAATGGTATGGTTTGAGTATAATGAATTCGCTTTGCCTGTGTCACTGCAACTATGAAATCCTTCAAAGGCCAATAAACTACTTTTTGTTGATTTTGTGAGCGTTTTCACGCTTACGCCTTGATCAATTTATCGAAGGATAAACAAAGATGTTAGCTCCTTTTTGTGCAATTCTGAAGACGAGACAGACAGTTGAATAAAATATCAAAATACAACAACAATAGCAGGAAGCCTTAATAGTTTCAGCTCAAACAGATGTTACCGTACTATAATGGACGAAAAGGAACACTTTTTACTGTCATAAGTATTTGTATTAGCATTGCCACAATATACATCACAATACCGATTGCATCTTAAAGGCACGTAGAGAAATTTCACATGTGTGTCACAACACAAATGTATAGGCTTGAGCTCGTTATTAGAAACGTTAACAGAACAGTTATACCCATTCAATTACAGGAGGGACAAAATCTTACGTTACTAAGCAACAAAAAAGAACTGTTTATGGAATTTAGGTCAACGTTCGCACGAAGTATGGCGATATGACCACAATATTTATGTCATTTTTGACGCCCATATTCATAATTTTTGAAGGATGTGGCCATATTTGTAATGTTCCATAAAAGAAATTAAAAGGTTTTAAAATCTGGAGGTTGCGGATGTGTTCTGCGGAGAACAAAAGCCCGACGAGTATGTGGGTTAATCGCAATAACTTACATTCAGCTAAAACGTTGCCATGGCAACCTCTTCTAATTGAAGTAGTTCTGCGATAGTTGTGAAGGAACGATCATTCAGGCTGAAGTTGAAGTATTGAGATCAATAAGAAAGGCAGACCGAGAACTCTTTATTTCGTTTGATAATATTACTACATTCATGATACTCGCATGCCCACATCAGCAATCCAGCATGAAGGAATACTTTATTTTCAAGGAAAGGCTGCCTTCATTTTTAGGTGAAAAAACACACTCCACCGCTACTTTCCTTTGAACTTCACACACCGAAGAATTCCAAATTTCTACATGGGATGTTACATTGGACTTGTTCGTAAATTTTAGAGCTGGTGACATACATTTTATTTTCTCAATATTTGACGTGGTTACTTGAGACCACCACACTTCATGTTTCCTTGAGAAAGAGCCTTCAGCTAAAAGTGCACTTATGAAACATCTGCTCCCGTAGGCACAAGAATTTAAATTAATGGGAGTTTAAGTAGTACGGCCTTTGTAGCCCTCTTTAGTTTAAACAGGAATACGTTTTACGTGATTTCATGTCGACCTACAAATTCACTGATGTTGCATTTATTCGGTGGTGATGTCATATTATTCCCAATGCCGCTCAAAAGATACAATGAAAAAAATGAACCCTTAAAAAACCTTTCTTATATGCATCACCCCAAAGATTCGTCTTTACAACATTAAACCGTCATTAATGATAAAAGAAGTACTAGATATGACGCTGGTGTTTGCTGTTCGGTTAAATTATTGTTCACTCTATCCAGTGATTAGTTTGATTCTCATTTTGTTTGTTACTACT
>JAAAJZ020441838.1:0-11939 GCA_010015985.2 Actinopyga echinites
TTGACCATGACAGAAAAAATTGAATTGAAATGAATAGTTAGTGTTAATATCTGACAAAATGTTCTTTCGAGTGAGTTAGTCGCTCACCTGTGTACCCGCCAAGGACTTCATCGGGAATGACAGAATTTTGCAGCGGCCCTCGACAGGATTGATTTAAAGGTGTTCCGTCATTCATCAACGAAGGGTCGCTGTATATAAATACGATTTACATACATCTTTTTACAAATACATCTTTTGACAGCATGGTCTACGTGCTGTAAATAAGATTCGTTCATTAAAACAACTAAGACCCGAGTAACTAACTAAATCGAACTGATCACTTTGACCTTCAACAATAGTGGTATTAAAGGAAAGTGAGAGAGGGAGAAGAAAACAGAAGAAAGAAATGCACAAGTCTTTGTTTCTCATAGATCAAAAATAAATAAAACTGACTTTTCGGTTGCTAAAATATCTGGCTTACCTCACACATGCTTGAAAATGATCTTTGTAATCAAAAGGGGTACCGTCTTTGTCAGTAGTTTCAAAGTCCAGTCGTTCTTGGTTGTTCTGCCAATAGTTCAGTACACTCTTTACTTGGCATTCCTTGCTCTGTGGGGCAAGTGGTGTGATGCAAACGTCGGCAAGTGTAACGTATTCATTTTCGGTTTTGTCCAAAACTTTAATATTTTGTATCCGGTTTTGAAGTTCAAGGACCTGAAGGAAAACATCCGAATGAACTTAAGAGAAAATAAAAGCCAAATCGCATTTTATTTTTTTGACATCACTTGACATACTTCACATTCCTACAACAAGTTTACATGCATTTCACGGTTCCTTAGTACTAATTGAGTAGAAAAAGATAAACAAAATATTTGAGAAATGTGTTCTAAACTTGTCTTTGACGAAGGAAAGTTTATTTCGAAATAAACTTAAGCCTCACAAATCGAACCAGAATCCTTATGCCGGTTGTCTAGAAGGTATTATTCAACAATATACAAAAGTGAACCAGCCAACAGGAGCGTAGCCATGCAGTATGCTGTCAACTGGAGAGGGAGAGGGGTTGTGGTTGCAGGCTCGACGGACCGAACGAGGCCGAAGGAGCTGCGTGTGCGGGAAGCCCTCCCTCATGTGAGTGGGGTCCAAAGGCCCGCATTAGACCCTGGTGGGGTCAAGAGAGCGAAACCCTCGTAACGTCTGAGGTATTCACAAAATCGTGGACATTAGAGAGCTGTATTTAACCTCTTTTAAATGAATTTTGAAGTGCAGTAACCTGACTGTTAAGTGTTAAGGTTACAGTTTGGCACTTTTGAGCAGCATAACTCGGACTGGCAAACAGCCGGGCGGTTGATGATTCAGTAGGCCACTTGGAATGGAGTGCAAAAGATGAATGAGCTTCCTAGGACATTGAAAATGTTATTTCACCCAGGCTGTCCTTCTGCAGATTCAGGATTTTTGTTATGTTTAATGTCATTTTACCACACAAAAGTGAGAATACAGAGATAATTAATTATAGGCCTATCTTCAGTACGCCAGTAGGCTTATTGGAAAGGAAGAAAGGACGGATCATGATGGGAGTTTTCTGGGACTTTGCAATTATCATTTTACCCAAACTGTTCTGGAGGAAATAGCTCTGGAATAGCTTAGTAGAAATTATTGCGCTAACAAATTACGGTGAGACAAATTATCACTTTTAATGAATTTTTGTAATGTTAAGTTTTATACCATTTTAAATCAAAAAGTTCTAAAAATACGGCAATTAGCCACATCAGTTACGGTATGAAGACAAAAAAAAAAAAAAAAAAAATGCTCAAGGGAGAGAAGGTAATTTTCCTTTCCTCTCCCGTTCACTACGCTCTTGCCAACCAACTAACCATCTTTAACCTACTCTGTAATTGTAAAAGAGTGAAATTCACCCCTGGACAAGTAACTACAGTGACCTCTCTTTTATCGAGTGGAAAGAGATTAAAATTCCATTTTGTTCGGAGTCATGATTAACTTTAAGTGAGTGAAAATTTCACTCGAGGAAGACTGGAATGTCATTTGCTAAGAGAGAGTGGTCACTGTAGTTACTCTTTTAGCAGAATTTTACTCTTTTATTTAGAAGGTAACTTTTAAGTTTCGCTTAGAACGCGTAGAAACCGACATGAGATAATCGCCCTTACTGTACCTTGGTCAGAATACTATGGGACAGGATGTAGCTCATTTCGTTGACGCCATCAGATGATTCTATGGAATGTCCATGGTAACTCAGAATGACACGGGTCTCCCGCGGTGTGTACTTGAAGTTCTTCGTGAAGTACTGCTTTTGTTTAAAAGCTTCACTGTTCGGTGGGGACCACACTTCGACAGGATCAGATGAAACTCTAATATCACCCACTTGGCTGATCAAGAAGTACACGACAACAAGAGCCAGAGTAATTACAAAGTAGGGATATTTCGCGCACAGCAGACCTGCTTTGCGCGTTACATGGAATATGAGCTCTTTGCAATGGTGTCGAAATCTCACCAAACCTGTTTGTTGTGCGCCAGTGTATACAGTTAAAGTTTGTTCACCAACCAATTCATTCTCCCTGTGTCGGCGCTCTACTACAAAGAAGAACACTGTAAACGCTACAACGAATATGATTAACAAAATAGCACCTACAATAAACCAGCCATTGATTGGAAAAATTGTTAACCCTTCTTTTGTGCATGGGCAGGTATGGCAGCCACATCCTCCGGCGTTGGCCCAATAGACCTGTTTCAACAGATTTAAACAGATTACACTTGTTATTTATAAGCGATTCAAAGAGGATTGAAAATGAGCGGAACAAACAAGACCTGTTAAGGAAAGAGAAAGGGTTCTAGAATACTAGTTTTTTTTAATTTTGTTTACTATAAAACCAACATAAATTAACGGTGTAATATGCGAGACTTCGAGATAAGGGGTACTTCCAACCACCTGTAATGTACAACACCAACGTTACGGAAGGTTTGAAAGATCGTCTTTACTTAATTGAATCTGTTATTACACATTTGTAGATTCTAAGCAAATTGTCTGCTTGGAAATATGTTACAAATTCAACATTTTTCATGTTCTGGAGGTTGCCTGATCACTTATGATCACATCTATTTTTCGCTAATGGCTATTGCCCGATCTGAGAGGACCTTAAATCCCTAGATGTGTCTACTATAAAAAAGAATATTATCTCGCAAATAAGATTATACTAACCCTATGGCAGTGATCGCTAAAATTCGCTTATTTTATATTTAATCATCTTCTTGACAAAACATTTTGGATTTTCTGTTTTGTAACGTTCTTCCTCTTGACCTAAAGGGAAAAAGCAGTCACCCCAAACTGAATTAGTATACCCCTCTATGCTCTTTCCTGAATAGCTCTATTTAATCATGTGATATCATTTTTGTTGCTGAATTCCTTAATTTTGCAGCATAACACCATCACTGATGATCAGAAACATCATGTAAAATACTTGTAAAAGCAATGGAAGGAGAATTGCAAATATTTTGATCATTTTTCAAAATAAAGTTGGGACGACTGCTTAGTCCCTTTAATCAATTGAAAGACGGAGACAGTAGGCCTTAAAAGCTTTCATTCGAGATATAAAATGCTCTGTTCAAGGCAAACGTGCAGGGAAAATTAAGTCACATCAGTTTGATGTAATGTAACCTGGTATCATCCTAATTTATGTAAAACGTTTATTGATCATGTGACAATATTTCTCGGTCTGAAATGTTAAAATCGTGTAGAAAAACCACGTCATTAGCGGTACCTTACATAAGTAATGTTTAACCTATTGAAAAATGTTTCCATATTCCACATTTTGGTATTTTTAGGTAAAACTAACGTACGGTGTTATCTCTGGTCTCAGTAAGACTTCGATTCAAAACGCTTTGCTAGTCTTAGTCGATTTAAGAAAAGAACACGTTGATTTTTTATTTTTCTTGATTAAAGTAGTAACATGCTCAATTTAATCGTTAAAAAAAATCTTACATAAAACTGCTGTACAAGTTATGTCCCAGTGAGTGTAAACCTAACAGGAAGATACAAGATCGTGGTGGACAATGGGCTAAGGCGTTGGACTTAGGTTGCTGGTTCGATCCCTGGTCGGTTCATTACGTTGTGTCGTTAGCCAAGATGTTTTATTAAATTGCCTCTCCCTTGGTTTAAATGGGTACATGTAAGGTTACTTATTATTATGGGCGGTGTATGACTGCTTCAGAATAGAGGAATTTTTCTCTGGGACATGTTATAGTTGACCAGGTGCAATGCATTTTAACTTGAAAGCAATTTGAGGCCATATCGCTGATGTAAAGCGCTAAACAACAACAACAACAACAACAAATATATATATATATATATATATATATTATTACCTATTTTACAATGACATAATGGAACATACGATATGTGCGTACTTACGTCTATCAAGAAAAATTTATGT
Source organism: Actinopyga echinites (assembly GCA_010015985.2). Lineage (NCBI taxonomy): Eukaryota > Metazoa > Echinodermata > Holothuroidea > Aspidochirotida > Holothuriidae > Actinopyga > Actinopyga echinites. The sequence goes on from JAAAJZ020441838.1 coordinate 4,422, forward strand.
GAATATTGTGACGTTCACTTCGGAGAACAAATATTCTTACGATCCTCAGTAAAGGCAAGGAACTTACATAATTAACATGAATCACGTACCTGTAAAAAACCGGTAGCAAGGAAACTAAGTACCAACCGAAGAGATGCAGTTGCCATTTTGAAAACCAATGTCTTTACGCTGTCACCTATGTGCTCCCCGAAACGACTAGTGATATTGTTGTCAAATGTGTGACGTTCCAAACGTTTTTTTTTTTTATATTAGTTGCAAGTCTCTGCTTCGTCGACATACCAGCGAAACTTTCAAATCCTACTTGTTTTAAGTGGAAGAGGACTCAGGTTGGTACTTGGTATCCCAGGAAAAATTTCAACAATACCCGCATGTATTTCAGATACCTACTACTCGGTTTGTTTTACTTAACATAAAGACAGTCTTTAGGTGCTACGATAGCACGTTACCTTGACCAGCCAGTCTCAATTTCCTGCCTTCACATTTTGTTCCCGGCAACTGTCACAGGCGATTGTTCCCAAATCCTTGCCGCTCTGATACATGAAATGAGAGTTACGCAAATATGTCTCGTTATGGGTGAGTTTGTGTTCGATTGTAAAAGATACCTTTCCATTATAATTACCAGACGGAAGGGGTTTGTTGAAAGATTTGCAGTTTCGATAACATTTCGCCTCTTTCGAGAAACAATTATGGCTCGGTTACGCCTAAGAGTTATCAGTAATGACAACAATTTCTTATACTACCAAACTTTCTGGTACAATTTACAGAAAGAAATGACTGAAACTTTATTATCAATTTATTTAGAAATAAAAAAATTCTTTAAACTACGCAGTGAGTGGTTTCCCCTATATTGTACTTAAACTGAGCAATGTCTTCGTTGAGTCCATCGGGGGAATACTTTACATTGAATTAACTATTGTTTTCAGAAATGTATATTGATACACTGTAAAAACAGACGTCTACATTTTTAACACGTTAGGGCGTTTAGGAAAAAGAAAAGGAACAATAAAATATAGAAAAAGAAAAGGAACAATTAAATAGATAAGAACAGTAAGTGTCTGAACGCATATAAATACATGATAAGCATGCTGACGTCACTTTAAGGGCACCCAGTAAACATGTTTATTGTTTAATATAAATATAATTTTATTCATTGAAAACAACTTGATGTTTACAGCAAACATTATACAAACACTATAAAAGTGTTTACAGGATGGCGTTTAAATGACATTGATGCGTTTATCATGTGTTAAAGTATAGGCGTCTTAGACGTTTACTATGCTTTTTCATTTTATTGTTTTTTCCATTACGTAAACGCTATAACGTGTTTATTATCTGTTGCAAAAAGGTGTTTATCAGTTTTTTTACAGTACAGTGTAATACACATGATCGGCAGTTCGCAACGACGATCCGCAAACTAACAAAATCAAAAGAGTTCCTATTGGTGTGCACGTGCTAAAAGTTGAGGTAAATGAGCAATGACCGATTGTGAGACCTGATGCTTAGGTCCTGCATTGGCTTCCGTCAATGAGCTTAAGTATGTCATCTTTGATGCATGGTAAAGACCCTATAGTTCAATTACTTTTCTACAGAAACAACATCCAAAATTTACAGTGCCTCAAAGGTGGGCATCGTATGGGAAATCCCTTGATGCTCCACCGATTTTTTGGAACCGAATTGATCTTTTATTCTCCTGCCAAACACCGATGCTCTTGTCTAGAAAATCTGAAACAAAAGGAATTATCACAGGGGTTCCTTGCTCACTCCTTACCCGATCAATCACAAGGCTAGCTTGCACGGTTGTTTGCTCATTGAAAATAAAAGGTCTTCCAAGCATGGACATCAGGTGATACTTGCATGTTCAATTACACACCAGACAATTCACTTAAATGTGTAACCTTGAAGAACAACTATTTCGAGGACATATTCGAGGATTACACAACAGAGGTGAAATCTTCAGGGGAAGGGAGTTTTCCAGCAACTTCCAACGACTAACAGTCTGATATCGTCACTCTTCCTACTGAAACACGAACTACAGAAGGCGCTGTGAGGTATTTTATTTACTTATTACTGCGTACAAGTATTTTGTTTATTATGGAAGTTACCGTGGCCTGGGGTAAACCATGAGAGGTCATGCATATCCATCTGATTAATGAAAATAGTCTTGGCAAATCCAACAGCTCTGGTACTTCTAAGTCAAGTTTGCTTGATGACGCCATGCGTGTAATTACGGTACTATTAAAGTGCTATTTACCCGTGCACCTTTTCGATCAAAATTTCTGAAGGCGCCAACGTATGTAGGAACGTTGTACCGTGTCAATGCTACATCAAAGCTTGTGCGACCTTTTGGCGTAGAGCGGGTACGATTTCCCTTATTTAGTCAACAACTCTTAAAGGTATACCCAAATTACTATATAAACGAGAGAAATATAAAAACAGCGGAAGGCTTTCTATCCCATACAAATTTTCTTCATCAGCGATTTAAATAAATTTCGCCAGCGGACATGATGATATATATTAGCCTAATTTTGTGTGTTTTCACATAAAACTGACTCCATAATATTTTTTTTATATATTTAAAGTTCCGTGATACCCCTCCTTCCTTAGAACTTTCCAACTTATGACAAAAACGCATAATAATTTCTGCTGACGCAAGGACAGAAGTGTTAGACGTTTTAATACAACAGACTTTCTTCAGGTAGCTTATCGTGAAGAAAGTTGAACAAAGGTTCATATCACCAATCAAAGTAATGTGTAAAGCTTGTGAAGTTCTTTAAAATATATTTAATTATAGTTTTAGGGGGAAAAAGCATAATGGGAAATACTTTAGAAAGGTTTGGCCATGGTGGCATAATTTCTTGGGCTTGGAGGATTAAGTCAGCGGTTGTTTTCGGTTGATGTTAAATTACACATTTTCTGTTCCTACTTACATGATTAGTAATTTTGTAAGTTAAAATGGCTGTCAAGAGAAAAAAAAAGATACAATGAGAAAATATTTCAGCAAACCTGCAGTGGTAACAATGACTTTTTAAACCATTGCTGTGTACACTGTACCTGCGGACTTGTGATATACTTCCAAGTGTTAACTTTCACAATTCAAATATCCCCCTTTTACTGCTTGATTATAGTTACAAATACATATAGGCTATGACATAAGATTCACCGTATTGTATGTTATGCGTAAGTAAACGGGAAAGCTATTACAACACCATGTTTTCAAAGTCCAGTATGTGCTAAAGAATATATATTGAATTGGTGGTAAGGATACAACTTGCTAATAGTAGATGGGAGTTAAACTGTCTCAGTGTAATCTACTGCACTACCGTTGACATGTTAGACTAGATTATAAGAAGAGACGTTGTCGTTTTCAAGAAAAATATCGGGTTTTTCGTGTACACACGAACAGACTTCTTAAAAAGGTTCTTTAGTTAAATTATTTAAGGGCATGAATTTCATATAATCACAGGGACGGATCCAGGATTCTTGTAGGGGGAGGGGGAGGGCGTGGCCTCCAGTGATTGGTGTCCTAGGGGAGGGGTGTAATAGGAGGAATTGTCCCCCTCCCCTTTGTGAAATATTTGAATAATTAAGTACCCTCGGATGCAATCTGATAGCAGGACGACCGAGAAGAACCTTGACGAAATCATGTTGAGACACTATAAGCAGAAGAGTAAAGTAGCTACAGCCACAGCCTAGAATCTCACAGAAATAATGTCATCTAGATTTCAGAAGAAAAATGAATAAAAAACAACCAATTTCATGTTTAAGTGTGTATATACACATTTTTATTTTTAAAGAAGGGAGGAGTACCAAAGCATGTACAAGTTACTCACTTAACATTGAGAGTGACCACAATTTGTACTCATTCTGTGTTTCTTGATGAATAATTACGACAAGTTTAGTGCATGTGTAGAAAGATGTGGGAGTATACTAGTGAACCGCCCCGCTGCAGGCTTGTGATTGACTCTCTTGCATGAGTTACAAACATATATTTTACACCTTTACACAAGAGATGGAGACGCATATCAGTGTACTACATGTTACCGGGCTTTAAATGGCAAATGACCAGGTTGTGAACATTTTTATAACGGGATTCGGTACAAAGCACGCCATACCGAAACATCAACACACCATGACAGGGTTTGTTTTCTGAAAAAGAAGACCTCCACGCGATTTTGTTTCTTGAGGATGCTCCATATGCAAAACTTTTTTAATTTATGGCTAAATTTCGAGTTCTCAAAATGGTCTCTCAGATGATTGCCTCAAAGAGGGATACCACCTGACAAGACTTCAACAACGTGATAGTCAAACTGAAAGTAACAGACGTTTTGCAGGAAATTTATTGCTCATCACAAGTAGTTATTACATGAGGAAGTTTTCTTAACTGTTAAAGTTGCTTGTTCATGTTTTCTTAACATAGATTAAGCGTTGTTGCAGGGGAGTTTAATTTAAAATTGGAGATGTCTCAAGAATCACGGTAACTGACGATGATATAGTTGTCTTTATCATACGCAAATATTACAGAACCTTTTGATGTAAAAAATAAAAGTTTATCTTAAAACCATGGTTTTATAGCCCATAAGTCACAGCCCATATGAACTGCATCACAAATCAATGGCATTGTTTCACATTGGAAACTAAGTTGGTTACCTATTGTAGACTCTCAAACTCTCAAAACACACAGGTTAATTCAACCATCATGGTCAGGATCAAATTTAATCATTTCTTGCTAAAAAAAAAAAATAACAAGGAAATCCTAGTTAAAATGAAGATTTACATGGTTAAGTTATGAGTGAGGAAAAGTCCTGATCAAAAATCAACATTCTACTCGTAAAATTTATCCAGGGCTTTTCGTTTTAACCAGAAAACGTTTGAATGATCAGTGACCACGGTCCTGGTTAAAGTTAACCATGTTACTTTTAGAGTGTTCAGTAATTTGGAAAGATGCATAAGGATCCCTCAAAAGTGGGAATGTTACTAGTTAGTCAACATGATCAACAGTAAAAGTCTGAAGTTTAAATGACAATTTTTTAAATTAAAATAATTTATTACTTAACTCAGCATGTGTGAACAGTTTAAGAGTCAATTAGTATCTCCCAAGCGTATATAAGATGAGCGTATTGTTGTCGTAATACACTTTTTGTTATTTTCTTGAAACATACATTTTGACTAAGGGAAGAACCACAAGAGAAGTTTGCCACACTCAAATGGGCAACTGGATGAAATATTTGAACAGTTTCGGTTCAAAACTAGCCATGTAAGGTCAAATCGAACCGGATGTTGTCAAACATTTGACCAGATTTCCATTCTGTACCCATTTGATTGGAATCGGTTCAAATTTGAACGGAACGTTTTTAGAGCTTAATAGAGTACAAATCACACGAAGACAATTTCAGTCTACAACGTTGCTTATGCTTCTATTCTATATTTACCGACGGGGCAAGGGCAAAAATATTGTAAATTATCTTTTGCGTACAGTAAATTGAGTGGTATGGATTACTTTGGTTCAGTGGGTATGGTGAAACTATGATCACTGAAATCCACCCAGGATCGACAAAAGGAAACAATTGGTATTGTAAATAGACATGTTACAACTTTGAACAATAGGGAGTTAGTTCCCCACCATATGCACAAAATACAAATTTAAGCACTGACGAATAGTGACAAAATAATATTTTATAGCTTATATAGGTATTGAAATAATGGTTATTTTTTTTATGTAATAGCCAGTAAACGGATCATTTACGACGTCTCTCTTCTTTTTTATCAAAAAATCAATGTATGGCGCTGCCAGGTGAGACTAGTCATATAGGGAGGTTCCCAAGGTGCCAAGTTACAAATGTCGCCCCGACCAACTATAACGTATGGCAGATTCTACCTTCCTGGAATGCAGTAGTTATAACCATGCACAATTACAGGTGAACTCACTGGGGGCAATGTCACCTCTGCGAGGAGAGAGGTAGTTGAATTCAAACATTTTTCCCAAGGGTGGAACCTAATTTGGTTACAGTACCGGGGACATATTTTCATGAATTCTGTGACCGAGACTGGAAATACACATGGTGAGAAAAAGTCATCTAATAAAAATAATATTGCAAAGGTATGCTTTAAATCTAGTGTTCATCATGTTATAAAATTCCATTTGGTTAGGTGCGAAACTTTTGAGTGATTCTACCACCCATTCTGCTTGGCATTGTTCTCACTTTGTACATTTTGAATCAGTTGAAAAGTACTGTACCTTTAATAACGCAATAATCTGATGCAGAAATTCTTTTAACGTTCTATACTACCTGAGTCAGTACTGCTTTCAGATTCGGAAGAACAACAGGTGATTGCAGAATACATCTATTGTAGCTTATCTAAATTGAAGTAGCAGCCCATCTAGATGCATCTCGTAGCAACCCATCTAGACATCTAGACAGAAGATGGTCACTAAGGAACACAACTGTACCTGTTCTGCTCGACTTTGCTACATTTAATTTCAAATGAGATAATTTTGATAATTTAACAACTAGTCTAACGCCAATTCTAAATGATTAAAACCATGTGATGGAAGCATTCTGAGTTTATGGAGTAAGTACCAACGTTTCACCATTAATATACCCTAGTAAATATGAAGAAGTTCCAGGAAGTGACGTCATATTCACAGGAATCTGACCTTGAGTAACAACCAACTGAGCTGTTGCACTAGTTGGTTTCATTTCTTTGAAGTCGAATTTCCCCATGGAAAATTGGCAAGCTGCGAGTTTATTCCAGAAAAGGACACCGATTTCGAGAGGACCATTACCCTTGTCTAGGCATACAATATAGGGAATTACCTTACTTGTTTCAACGGAAATTTCTGACATTGTCTGCCGAATTTGCCCATTTTCGTCTACAATGGACAATGAATCTGAACTGGTGCCCTTTTTTAAAAGGATGCCAAACTGTAAAACAGATTCAAACATGGCAGCAAACGCCACATGACAAGATATATCATTATTCAAAGAAAGCTTTCTTATAAGGTTATCCGTGTTGCAGTCAAAAATGAAGAGCGAACCGTCTGCTTTGTGGCAAGACATTGCGACATAATTGGGTTTACCCTCAACGCAGGCAAGAGATGAAATATTGGATCCCAATTTCAGCCTTATGATTTTTTCCGATCCAATTCCTGCTTTGTCTGTAAATAAATGGCTACACTGCTTCATATACAATGTCTCACTAATACCTGTTACCAAAAGAGAGGAGTCTGAGTTATCAGATCCTAAATTAGGAGAAACAACAACTACTGTTTTTGAATCCTTCGGTTGAAAAGCTACTTCCCATTTTACACATTTGTTAACAGTTTTTGACCAAAGCCCAACACATACTCCCACCGTGCCCCGGTGGTCTGCAATCATCAATGCAAACTTACTGGACAATCCAACGATGCCGACATACTTCGGGGATCTCTGCATGAGAGAACCTACCGCAAAGGTGAGATAATTTTCCACAAAAACGACTTTCTCTTTCTTTTCATTGACATATTCTCTTCCGAGCAGT
>JAAAJZ020442944.1:0-11938 GCA_010015985.2 Actinopyga echinites
TAGGGAAAGGATGGCCCCCTTTCACTTCAGTTTTATAAGGATGAGCCCATGCGGATATTCGTACTAAAGATGAATATGGGTAGCCCCTGATGTCCCAGATTAGGGTGAAATAAGATCATCGTCATTAGAGAAGGGGACACTTGGTCTGAGGAGGGAGCCGGGGGGACCGCCCCTGCTCTCCTCCACCGCCAGTTACGCTATTGGAGAAGCACCAGGAAGCTCTGGGTATTTTATTTTTTGCGGGACTGAATGAAACTTATATTGAAAGACCATTTACAAGTTGAAAGCACAATAAGCAGACCATGAATTAACAACTTTATATTTTCACTTAGCCTAACCTGACATTACTGAGAGGTCAAATTTGATCAGGGAAATCTCAAGAGAAGACGTACGGTACTTTGACACTATAGACGGATGAGATCCCCTAATTTTGTCATCAGAACATATTAGCCGCGAAACACAACATCATTTGATCCAGGCTGGTGCATTTACTCTTGCCTTGTGCTCTGATTTCCCTGAAGTATACCTACCACTTGTTGATATTGTTGAAACATTTCTATGTCAGGGCAATGGGAAAAAAATGCTGTTGACCTCTAGCCACCATTGACGGGTGAATAATTACATTATACATGCTTGAAGTGTTTCTGGTGAAAGTCAGACTCTCCTCTCCGCCTTCCTGGCCTAAAGATCGAAATCGGAGGATCAGATTCGGATCTGGTCTGTATTAACACTACACTGCACGCAGGTTTTGCATAACAAAACACTGCTAACTTTCGTAACAAAATATGTTATGTTAAAAGGAGTTACGGAATAAAAAATTTTGTTCGTAACCCTATAACGGAATATTACAAATACGTTTAATGTAGTAGGTGAAGCCAGGACGCAGATTGAGCGAAACCTTTTGCAGTTTGTGTCTTTTGGAACCATTTGTGATACTAGTAAGTGTAAGTGTAAGATGTTCATCGATTATTCAAAAAGACAACACCGTGCACCCACCGCCTATATACAATACTTAGAAAAGATTTCGTGAAGGTGGTCGACTGCTAGGTCCACAGACCAAACGGCGCCGAAGGCCTCGGCGCTAAGCGCTCCCTTTTGGCATGAGATCCCGGAGCCAGCCTTAGGGTCCCTGTTCGTTTCAGGGGCAACTCCAATGGAGTCCAGGGGACGAAGGTCCCGGAAGCTTTGTAGCTTTTGAGATAACGTGCCTTTAACTATATTCAAATGAAATTGAATGCGTGCTAAACAGACTACGAAAAGTACTATTTGACATGTTTTGACAGCTTCACTCGGAGTGACTAATGGCCGGCTGATTGATGATGTTGACCATGCGGTAGGCCTTTGTGAGGGAAACGGGACAGGTGATGACCCAGTCAGCAAATTTGGTCGGCTCGTCGGCGGACCGCCGTCGGCCATCTGGGCGGACCGTCGGAGAAATGTCCGGTGGCTCGCCGGCGGTCCTCCGATGGCCATGGCGCTGATTGGTCAAAAGTTTCACCCATCATGCAGTTTTGCTACTTACCAGAATGTAGCCAGCGGACCTCCGATGGCCCACCGGCGGTCCTTCAGCGGCTGACTGGCCGATCATGGCCGATCATGAGCCGCCAATGGCCATCAGCGGACCTCCAGATTTTGCTGACTGGGAAGTGACTTCCGCCCCTTCATTGCGCACTGGTGCCCAAAAGGATATAGACCAGGCATTCTCAACTATTTTCAGTGAAGTGCCACTCGACTGAATAAAAATACAGTAAGTGCCACCACCCAACCTCAGTGTTCTCTGGGAGTAATTCCTGTGAGAGGAGTCCCCTCCCGTTTCATGAATCTTCGTTTTATGACTGTACAGTATGTGTGTGTGCACTGGCTTAGCCAGGATTGTTGTTTGGAGGGGGCTTTGAGAAAGTTTTGAATATTCAAGTACCCTGATATGCAATCTGGTACAACATTTAGCATCATTTGAATTAAGCTTTTTGTTCCATTTCAAACAAAAATTAAATAGTATCGCTTCAGAATTGGATTAGGGGCCGGGGCCATCCCCCCTCTGACTACATCAATGTATGTGTGTCAACTGCATGCAGTTATAATATCCAAACGATGTTTATCACAACGCTCACAATAAATTGTAGAGTCTGCGTTTCGCATAGTAACATTTCAATGTACCGTCCCTGTAGTATGTGAGGCTTCCTCAACTGTTACCTACAGTACTGTCGGTACCATGATACTCGGAAGTGCGCGCAATTGACAGGTTGAGAATGTGAATGCCTGAATAATAGGAGTGCTCCGCCGCTCGTTTCATTTGTCATTCCAATCTGAAATAATTTCAGTTTGGATTTTTTTGTCATGCAGCCACCCGGCCTGCCGCGCGCCATCTGAAATGGTGCCGCGCGCCACAAGTTCAGAAAGCCTGATTAACATAAACGGGTAAGGCAAATTTGCCAAATTGTGAGTAGCCTACGAGTAGAATTCGAGTACAAAATTTTACTTATCGTCTACCGATAAATTAGACAATTACCCTCCCGTTCATAACGAGCATGGTAACCACTGTTGTTAATGGAATGCTTATAAAAAGCAAAGCACATTGACGGGAGAGCGGGGGGACGCTTTTAGTGTCTGCAAGGGGTGGACGTTAAGCTGGCGAGAGCGTCTGACTGACTGTCCTCCCGGATTACGATCTTACATTGTATTCATCGTGGGCCAACTGAAAAATGTACATCTGACGAGGTAAGTGATCTCCTACGGGAAGGCCACGGCCCCCAGCTCCCTATTAGAGCCATGCGATGATATAGCTTTTGAAAAATAACCCCACAGAAGCTGTCTAGCCCTAAGAAAATTATCGAGGATGCAAAAACCTAACACGGATGCGAGCGAAGATCGCACAAAAAAAAATCAAAGATTTTGGACATATCAGAAGAATGTTAACCTAATTTTGAATTACAAGAACTTTCCATTATATTTACATTCGTTTTTCCCCCCTTTTCACTTTCCCGAGTTACATTATACTATTGACTATCTGTTTAATTAATTTAGATTTCTATCGTATTAATTTTCCCTTTGAGAGATTATTACTATTGTTTCTATTTACTGTTCGGTGTCGTTCCTGTTACCCTCCTTCGGAATTACCCCTACTGATCAAGCAGATGTACCGGCAAAGATCAACGATAATCCCGACGAACCTCCTGGGGGAAAAGTGGGGGAATTACCGATGTCCTCCTTCCTTTAGCTAGTGTACGTTTGTGCTGCAGAAAAGTCGGTGACATTTGTTGTTATGTGGGTAGAGAAGACTTTGTGTTAGAATTTTCACGTCGGAATCACCATCATCGCTAAGAGCGCATAGGGAGAGTCAGTCACCACATCCGGTGACGGATACCGAAAAAATTTCATGATGGGTCAAAGGACAGGCCCTGAACCTTGCAGCTTTAAAAAACAAATTGTGAGCATTAGTATGAAGCATTGAACTCTCTTCAAATCACTATGAGACAGTGCTCTTTAAAGAGGGGACAAACATCACATTTCAGCTCTCTTCCGTTTTTGCGATGGCCTAACTCAGGCTAATCCTTCGAATTGATGATGGAGGTAGTTGTAACGAATGGATAGTAATAGGGGCTGCATAAGGCTTTTGAGAAATCATTCTTGCTGTGGAAGGATCCACCAACTCTGCACGACGAGCGCACGAAGCAAAGTAATACTTTAAAGTAATTTGGTATTTTACTTCAAGGGTGATCATATTTCTAAATTCACGGACCAAATTATCGATTGAATTGAATTATAAGCTAACTCCAGTATCAGAAAAAAGTGGGGGAGGAAATTGCAATGGTAAATGATGTATGATAATAATGTAAAACGTATCTTGCCTGTGATGCGGTAGTCGATACATCCTTTACATTGACAATAAGCAGGTGAGTTTCCGCACGTGTTATTGCTGGAACAGCAGGGGGTGGAACCTTTAGGGTTGCATTTGGCCACTCGTCCATTTGAGGCAAGGAAGGTTCCTCTACAACGACCATCAGATCTGTACGGAGAATCTACGTAAAGGGGACAAATAGCGGTTCACATGAATTCACACAGCCATTAAAATACCGTGAGAGAAACAATATGAGCAAGCAGCAATCATTTTGCAGTCAGATGAAATAACTCCAGGAGTACAAGTGTAGAAAAAATAACAAGAAAATAATGGCTTGATTTGCTTTTGGGGGCATGGGTACTTCTTCAAGCATCTAATAATTTTGATTACAACTATGGACGTTCTATCCATATTTTGTTAAATTAGGGGTAAGATTGACTGGTACAGTTTTGATATAAAGAATGACAGTTGTGTAATTCCGAAATGATGTTATAAGGGAACGTTGATTGGGCTATAGTCAGATAGTTTAAAGAATGGCTGAAAAATTTTTAATATCACCGCATATTCATCAAACTCTAATTTTTTGTCTCCTAATTCAGTCCAGCACTAAAAGATTTTACATGCTAATTTGCTATTTCATTTAATGCATTGAGAGGTGATTTAAGCTGTTATGGATTCTGGAGACGATGATGAGGGTAAAGGAAAGCACTCTAGCCTACAGGTAAAAAACAATGAAAGATAATTCCTCATTCCGTACCCTTACACCGTGAAATAAGCTCAATAGGCATACATGTAAGAAAATGAAAGTAATTAAACTCGATCGATACGCCATATTTATGAACTACAGAAAACCTTGCCAAACAACAAGATTATGTCAGGATACGAAAAACAAGGGATGAAAAAATTATTTTAAAATAACTTTCGAAGGAACAATTTTTTTGGTTTTTTTGTTCAGAGTGTTGTTTCGTCTGAAATGAAGAGTTGTTGTTACTTCTGTTCAGTGTTGAACTTCTGCTGTTGCAGTTCAGTCAATACAAATGTTGCATTCTTTTTGTTGTTGTTGCTGTTTTTCCAAGAAACGGTTACAGTTTTGTGGTATGGAGTTTGCTGTTGTTGAGAGTACTGTTTTGTTTACATTAGTAGAGGCGGTTGATGCGCACTGTCTCGTAAGACATTTTCTGATTGGCTGATGCTATTGTATTGTATCGATTGTATTCTTTGTGAGGGTTGAGGATTAGGTTAGGGATTAGGGTTAGTATTAGCCAGTCATAAAACTTCTTCCAAGACAGTGCGCTTCGGCCCCTTTGATGGACACAAAGGCAAGCCAAATGCAAACTGTACCGCCGGACTTATAAGCCACTGTGATTGGTTATGTGCATGTCGCAGTGAGTTGAGGTACATTGTACGTTGCACAGTGTTTTCAAACTACAGCAAGCTCTCATGTAGTACCGTATGGTGGGTGTGATGTGAGGCAGAATACAATACGGTAGTGTTGTACCGATATAACAGTATCCGATGTTACCGAAACCGATATTTCTATTCTCAATACCGGCCGATACCGATCCAATACCGGTCCGATATCGATATTTGAGGAATGAGCATCCAGTACAATAAAAAATAGGCTATTAGGCAATACCAGCGAGTGTTGTGTCATTTTCATGTGGTAAAATATTGGGTCTTACAGTCAAACATGCTACATAATGTATCATTTTTATGGAGTATAGGACGAGAAATATCGGTCAGGTAGTATCGGCATTTGAGGTAAATTTCACCGATACGGATACAGGAGGAAAACCGGGAATATTGGACGATACCGATACTTAATACCGGTAATCGGTCCAACACTAGAATACAGTATTGCTAAAAAAGAGTTGACAAGCTCCTTATTGTATAAGTAAGCCCGGGGAATGAAACTACTCTGAGGGGTTGCTTGAAGGAAGAAGGGGGTCAAGTAAAGTATTTTGGGAGAAGTTAGCTTTAATTCTCTCACACCGTTGGGTGCAACTTGTCTCAGGAGTAATGCACGGTTTTGCCTGATGTGAAAAATAGTCGACATTACTTTTTTTAAAGATCAAACACTTCAGGATGACATGCTGTCCAATAACTTAAATGAATATTTTAGGATAATGGGAGTAATTAATTTCCCTCTGCCAAATCTTGCCTCTCGCGGTTTCAAATTTAGGAGGGAAAGAAAAAGACAAACAAAACCTAGATAAACAAAAGATATGTTTTTTATTTTTACAAGGAAGAAGCTTTGAATATCTGTTCTTCATCCTGTTCTCTTCTTTGCTTGCTTCTATCCTGCTTCCGTAATCGGGCTCAGTCAATTCCTGAAAAAGGGACAATTTTTGAGAAAAAAGTCTTATTTTACAATTCGTCTGTCGGTTTGTTGCTGCAATACAGATTTCATGCACACCAGAGGTAAAAATTGACATCGATCTTCATGTAGTTAATTTTAAGGGCCAGCTGAAGCCGCATTCACAACGTCTTTAAAATCAAATCCATTTCTCAACTGGAACGTGACAAAAGACACCAAAAGGTCGAAATGCACTTTTCGCAACTTTTTTTGGCTCACTTTACGTATGTAAAATAATGTAGGCACAGAGATCTCAAGAGTTATTATGGAACATGAATTACGCTATCTCAGATTGAATGAACCAATTCTATTCGTGCGACTATTTTCACCATTTTAGTGAAACAAAGTAAGGTGGGGTTATCAAATTGGGAATAAGTTCTGAAAATCTTCATATTCGCTTGCAAATTTTCTAAATTTGGTTGAGAGTAAAGTAGTCTAAATCTCGTTTTCACTTAGCATCTATTCATGTCAGTACTAGTATCGGTAAGTGGCACAAAATTTCTCACACAAACTTAAGGCGTTTTACTCTTACAGGAAGATTAATGTTTACGTAGTTCTAACGACGTAAGACGACAATAACCTTGAAATCCAGTTGAAAAAGTTTCCCGTCATTTTCTCTCCTTTCTCTGAGATATATGGGGAAGTACTCCATCGGGATGGGAGGACATAACTTAGATGGTGAATGTTGCTGGTAAGATACTGGAACTATCACCAATGAGTTTTCGAAAGCTGTATTTTCATAGATGACTAAAAATAAATGATGAAAAGTGAGATCAAAAGTTCTCCTAGCTTTTTGATACTTTATTTTGCCTCATAATTAAATTCTTTGTTATTATCATTAGGGATCACGATTTAATAATCAAACACTTGTTTTTGCTCTGTCTCTATCTTTTATCTTGGCTTCTTCATACGAAGTCACTTCTTCGTCTTCTACAAAAGAGAGTAACAGGATTGAAAGTTCAAATAAAGCTTTAATTTGAGAATAAAAGTAGGCATTCTAAAGTTTATAAATACTTAGATATTGGTTTGAAATTAAGGTTCTAAATTTAAACATAGAACTATTCTCAACTACGGCCAAGATCCTTTACTTTCATTTTCCACCGATGTACTTATGTAGTATATAAACCCGTCGCATGGTTGAATTGCGAATTACGTGTATACTGTTCTTTTCAACACTTCTTAAAATAAGATTCATAAAGTAAAGACAAAAACAGGTTGTTTTAAATTCTCAATGCACACCATTCAACACTTTTTCAGAGAGAAGGATTATTCGTCTCAAATTGGTCTACCTTGCCACCAAAAAAGGTTGCTCAGTTAACTAACTTTGTTACGCACCAAACTGAGTGCCTGGGCACACTGGCTGACCAGCTTTTTAATTTGCTCTGTTCAACCTTTTGCTTCTGCTTTTGTTTTTGTTTCGGTTTGTGTGTATGTGTGGGGGTGGTTTGTTTGACTGTCAGAATGAGGACTTAAACAATGGATTTCTGGTCCTCAGAAGGAAATTCCATAGACTTCTCAAAGTGCTCGAAAGTTTTAACAATGGACAGTCTATTGTTGAAGTTAGGGTTAAGGAAGCAAACACGAAGGAGATAACAATGGGGTCCTCGTTAAGTGGGTGAAAAAATGCGTGTGTGTGTTTCTGAAATTGCTTTTGTGGGCCACGACGTATCAAGTGGACATGGTTTTAATAAAGGGGTAGTTAATCATAATCCCGTTTGATAGTTGTGAATTCCAAAAGTCTTGACATTTTAGAAGTCATAGAGAAAATAAAAATTACCACTGTCTGTATCTTCATGATCGACCACTGCTTCTGCATCTTGTTGTTGGCTCATACGTCTAACAAAAAAAAAAAAAAAAACAGAAATATGGTACGCGAAAATATCTAATGACGATACAAAAAAAATAAATAAATAAAATCAGTCTTTGTACATGAAATCATTTATCTCCTCAGCAATAGATTTTCTGCAAATGTAATGCTTGTTGCGACTTTTTAAATTCAAGTATTGCTCAAACCTATTATTAAATGCAACATTATTCAACACTCTAAAATCAAAAGAGTAAAATTCACTCCAAAAAGAGTGTCCAGAATGATCGCTCCTAAGTACGAGTGAAATTAACCCGGAGTGGAGTGAAAATTCGCTCCAAACAGAGCTATATTTTATTCATGTGTGTGAAATATCGCTCTATTTGGAGTGAATTTTCACTCCACTCCGGGTGAATTTCACTCGTACTTAAGAGCGATTATTCTGGACACTCTTTTTGGAGTGAATTTCACTCTTTTGAATTTAGAGTGTAGGCGTATACTTGTAAACATTATGAAATACGTGATGCATATGACTGTAGAGGTTGGTTTTAACAAGCATGACCTTGATCATAAATCACAGACCTTACTTACCGAACACTGTACTTCTTCCACCTGTCAAGGAAAATATTTTAAAGAATACGATGATATCTGTAATCACGATAGCCTATCTTAAGGAAACATGGGCACTTTGCATACTTGGTATGTGGATGTGTCATATTGAGTATATCTTAACATATGTAATTAATTCATGAAAGTACTATAACAGCAATTAATTCAACGCGTTATGAAGGTTAACAATTAATTAAATTTTCTGGTGTAAAACTTTGCTTCTATATTAGTACAGTTGAGCAAAGCTGTAAACATGGACTATAAATAGAAGAAATTGGGTACGATTCCGATACAAATGATCATACTTATTTTGATACAGGGCAAGAATCATGACAAATTTTGTGAACAAGTTAAGTGAAAAACAAAGCAAAAGACTGAGACACTGGCGTACGCGGGGGGGGGGGATTGGGCCATCCCCCCTCAAGGATGCCAATTTTTAGAACCTAAAAATGCGTAATTTTGTAACACAAATTTTACTTCAAAGGGTGGCATATATGGCACCAGATTGCATCTAAGGACACCTAATTTTTCAAAAATTTCCAAAGGGGGAAGAGTTGGTTGTCTCCCCATGGCCCCCTCACTGATGCCAATTTTTTAGTTCCTAAAAATACGCAAATTTAGTAACAGTCCAAATTTTACTTCAAAAGGTAGTATATGTAGCACCAGATTGCACGTAAAGACACCCAATTTTTCAAACGTTTTCAAAGGGGAGGGGGACACCTTCCCCCTAAAACCCCTCCCCAGGCCGGCGATCACTCAACATTTATACCGTACTGCATGCCCCCCTTGAGAGAAATCCTGCGTGCGCCACTGGACTTAGTTATCACACAGCTGTAATTTATAACATTAGCGGTTTGGTCCAAGTTCGACAAGCAGTCGAAATTCAATTTAAACATTTTTTTTCGAATCCCCAACATTTCAGTAGGGTTGCAAATGATGCTGGGCTTCTCTCATTCACAAAAAACCGAGTAATGAAGGACAATATTGATTTGTTAAAAAATAAAAAAACCTGACAGGTTTGATCAGTACGATACCCAGCTGTGACTTTCGAAATAACAGCAAAAGTTATGTATGTAAAAAAGTATCCAAGTTCGATGGTCGAGTTGGACCCAGGCACCCCGGCTGAAAGGCGGATGCTCTAACCACTACCCAATGGTATACCATAGTGATAATGTAGTGCAGTGCAGTGCTTACTGAATTTGTATTTTTCAGTCAGTGCTTACTAACCGAACCAAACTTACATCATATGCAACATTGTTTCCCAATCTTGGAGTCACGACCACATGAGGGGTCGCAAAGCACCTTTCGTAGAGTCGCGCAATGGATTATTTTTAATACTTGCCAGTTTTCATAAAAAAAGATGCATCAAATATCACTAACACAATTGTGTTCCCTCCCTGCAATTGAACTCTTAGACCGAAGGATCGTTCAATGAATGTACAGAGCTTTGGTTACCATGGTTTCCTGTAAGATAATCCGCCAAATCACTGGTCACATTACTATTAGTTCGGGAAGATAAGGAATAAATGTGAACTGTAATTTGGAGCATTGTTTTTGAGACCCGCTTGGGTCGCGCACCAGTGATCATAATAATGGTTCATGAAACTGGGTCTCTAACAGAAAAGGCGTTGGAAACACCTGATATACATCACAATATACACATATAATACATATTGGTCTCCTAAAATTTTGTGCTCAGGTATGGAAAATGCAGTCACCCCAAACTGAATTCGTATACCCCCCCCCCGAGCCTAATTCATGAATGGCTCTCTTTGATCATGTGACAGAATTTTTGCTGGTGAATTGTCTACTTTTGCAGCATAACACCTTGCTTATACAGGACTGATGTACTGAAACATCATGAAAAATATTAGAAAAGGAAATCAGAGGAGAATTGCAACATTTTGATGATTTTTGAAAATAAAGTTGGGACGACTGCTTATTCCTTAAAACTAAGGTCAAGTTATCTTACATTCTATCCATACTGAATGCCCATACTGTCATTACCTGCCTCTACGCCTACACAGAAGAAACAGTAACAGAATGAGAAGAAGTAGAAGCAACAGGGCCGCAAGGAGGGCGAGTATGATGAACCTTGAACCTGTAGGGAATGAACAAAAAATTAAACTTATGATACTTGTGGCTTGAGTAAAATATTAAGCGCATGAGTAAAAACGTTGCACCTTTAATATAATTCGTTTTTATGACAACCGAATTTCCGGCTTTCGTCAGTTTTTATGTTTCCAAATCAGAGGGTTTGAGTAAATCCTTTTTCACAAGTAGATAAATAGGTACAACTACATACTTCTCTACATACAGCTACACACAACTACATACAACTACAGCCACAACTACATACAACTACATCTCTACATACAACTACATACTTCTTTTACAAAATAACATCAAATTTTTGTTGTATGAGTGAATTGGAGGGTTCAGTATTGCACTGAAAGATATTTGTAGAAATTCAGGCCGATATGAAGGTCTTTCACACAGCTAAGCGACGACGACTGTGGGAGAAGATTATGCATTACAACTTTTCGTCGGATGGCTTCCAATTTCAACTTTAGATTAAATTTGGAATATTTTCAAACCTTATTGGCCGGGATGGGAAACCATATACTATGACCCGGCCGGGAGTTGAACCCTAATCAGCCTTGCTTCAAATGTCACCGCCTTTATCCACTCTGTCATAGTACCGGTGATAACTTTATTCCGGGAGCAAAGAGTTATGAACTTAATGTTGTGTTTTCTGACTTTCATTTCAGGATCACGGCAATGTAAAAATATGAAGCTGTTTCGAGTATCTACCTATCTGCCTATCTTGTCATTACACTGAAGAAACGGTTAATTCGAACGCTACACCAACACATTACGGTCGCTACAAAAATGGACCAAAATACTGGTACTCGGATCGAAATTTGTAATTTTTCCTAAAGATGTCAAACTGCTAATTTAGCGCAGTATTATGGGTTGTTTTTTCTGCCCGTTTAATTGGCTAAGGTTGGTCATTCTGATGGCAAAATACCTCCAGACTACCCCCAGGGTTAGCTTGGCTACGCACCTAGGATGTTACCCATGTCCATCCCTCTGTAACTATTTTCCGCATTGTGCTACGGACCTACTAATTAGGTTTGCTTTGATTAGAACCTTTTCTATATGGTACCATACTTTAATATTGTTGACCTAACAACCAGGCGCGGTTCTAGGGACATTATTTTGGGGGGGCTAACTCACGTTTTACCATCTAAGCAGAGCGCCACCATCGGTTGGCGCGTAGCGTACCGCAAAAATTTTTGCCAAAAATGCCTTTCAGATGGCAGGAATT
>JAAAJZ020444050.1:0-11934 GCA_010015985.2 Actinopyga echinites
AACTCTTTCAACAGGTCATTACTTAAGCTTTATTGTTTCCTTATATCAATGATGATCTCCACTCCCAACCCCAATTAACTACACAACACCACATCCAGTGGCTTCGATTAGTACTTGCCTTGCAAGTACAGATTGTCTAGTTTAATATCAACCTCTTACATGCATGTATAAGCAAGAGCTTAAAATTTCTGAAGCCTAAAGTTAATACTAGCCTGTGAGGCATTAAGCTAACTTGTTCCGCTAGTTATAACAAGGATACATCTGGTCTAACCCAAAAAAGGCACAGATTATTTATGACTATAAAAACTATAGGCAAGAAAACAAATATTTCTTTCAGAGTGAGCTCCGCAGAAAATATCCATTTTATAACTTCCCCTTAAAGGTTTAACAGAGGATCCGCTTGTAATTGCCCTTTCCACGTTGTAAATTTGCATATTTAGATAAAATTTATTGGTGATGTTTGCAAGTGACACAGGATTGTAAACTTGCTTGTAAACTTGTGACGTTGTGAGGGATTTTAACGAAAATCTTCGTTAAGTTTTCCATGTTTACAACCCTTTGGACATCAAATAGACAGGTATGTCATTTTCATGTCCACATCCACAGTCACCTTTAATGGTCTCTTCACCAACGAATTTAGAATAAAACGTTTGGGGCCTTTGTTTCATTAATGCGATCATAGCCTTTGCCAGAGAAGCACAGGTCAACCATATATACACAGGTATTCCCATAAGTGGAAAATAATATTCATTATCCTCGAAACACGTGATCAAATTGACAGTTCCAGTCGAGAAATGTTGTTTTCTATTTACTATGGTCATTGCCTCTGGCTTATACGTCTTAAATTTAACAAAGAATTGTTAAGAATGTCATAGCTGTATCATTATTAATTTATTATATTCAATTTATCCCTTTCAATATTTCACTCTTCCCGTATCGCAGAGTAAAGGATTGTAGAGATTGTATCACTTGCCTTCCGCATAAAATTCTGATTGCATAATACTTTGAATTATTATGATTCTTTTTCAGCTAACAAAACAAAATAATGAAAAAAGTGCAAGTTGCGAACTAAAGTTTTTTTTTAAGAACTCTTTCTCTTTCCATGGCGGATTTTTCATAAAGCGGAAGGAAAACCAATTAAGTTTAGGCGTTCGAAGTAAACAATATTTCGATGACAGAAATAGATATTTGAGTCAATCTTTAAGAGTGTTTTCTTGGAGAAACCACTTCATGAAATTGACGTATAAGCTTAGCTGATAAATTTCGCCCATGTTGACTGGAGGCGATAACGTTGTTTGATTGTAGGCTTATTCAGTCAATGACACTACCCCAGTCGGATTATATATGGCGGCCTCTCACAATCCACATATTGCAATAAGGCACTTAGATGGATTTTTTCCATAAACAGCTAGCTTTTATTTTAGCAATGCACATTCTATTGCTACCATTATGTACATCCTTTTCATTGTTATTATTCATTAACATGTTTTACCAACATGATTATTTCTGTTGGGGCAGACAACTCCCTGGTGCAAGTACCGTTTGACATTTGAGGCAGATTATACTTTTGTCAGTGGTGAATACATGATATACTATATATGTCCCAAACAACGTTTTCATGGCATAAAATATTATAGTTTATATTTTATTTATTTCAGCCTCAAATCGTATTGAAACAGATTGAAAATCTCATTTGCCGTAGATTAAATTTCAAAATGTTCAGGGGAAAGAAACCCAGACAGTCCGTAGATTGCTTCGCACCTTTGATAAGTGCTCCGGCTGCTCCTTGGAGTTCATTAAAGACACGTTTCCCCACCACATTCTAACAAGGCTCTGCACCCATGAAACACAGTAATACTTGCCAAAGTTCAAAAACCCGAACGGATAGCAAATGTAGCAACGCTGCAGAAACTCAGCCAAGATGATATGTCAAATTGTTTAGTTTTGTGAACAATATTTTCAATTCATTTCACGAATTGATCGAAACTGTATTTGAAACAATGAAGATAATGAGGCCACTAGTTTTCAACAGTTCTTTTTGTGCAGAAAGTTGAGGATTCAGACGCAGTGAATGCCCACCGGAAGCTGTTTAGCTGTCTGGTTGTTAAGTTTTCAAAAAGTAAACGGTACTAATTTTTTTTCCACTGCGATTCGTTCGCTCCCTCTCTGACTGCATATAGGTCGATCATGAGGAGAGTCGTAGTAGAGGTTATTGTTCAGAGAACTAGGCTTAACGTAGATTTCCGGCGCCTTTCCCGCCCCTCTTCATATCACATTTCTAATGCCTCTACTTTTATCGAGGTAATAACTCTGCGTTACATTCTCTATGGGATACCCCGTGCTCTTCTTACGTTTTATGCCCACTGAAAGCAACTTGAGAAAATTACTTGAAAAATCGTTCAATTGTCCACGTCTTTATGGACACAGCATATTTTTCGAGGTCAGTAAAATTCAACCGTCACCTGAGAGGAAATTACGGTGGACTAAGGAGTGAGAACTCGAGTAAACTTTGTGCCTTTACGTTTAGAAAATCTTGCGTTGGTCTGTAAATTCTTTTTGGTTTCATGGGAAGAATGGAAATTTGAGGGACGGGGCCTACAGAGAGTTAAAAACATGTATAATGTAATGATCTTTGATTAATTTTGAAGGTAAAGTGTTTTAAGACTTCTCTTGTAAGGGAAAATAATCTAAACTAATGCATGCATTTCCTATTTTCTAACCCCGCCTGACCCTTACGACTCATGTAAAGCACACGAAGCTAAAATTTGTGAAAATTTGTGTTTAACAGACGAGTAGATGGGGGAGTACAAGGTGTTTGTCAATATCTGGCACATCTGCATCAATAAATTACTTTATATCAGGTTATTACTTGCCGTTTCTGCCTTTCGTCTTCCTATATGTTTACAAAGCAGGAAATGACTAGTTCATTGACTTTTATCCTCACTTGTTGGGAAATCCCCTTTAAAATATGAATCAAGCACTTTTTCACCTCCTATAAAAACAGCGAATCTTGCGATGAAACAGCAACTATTTTAAAGTTTAGCCGTATCAACAAATAAATAACAATAAAAACGTGGTGAATTTAGGGGGTTACTTGTGCTGAAACTGAATGCTGTTTAAATTACAAAATGCTAGTCGATTTCCCGGATTGGGGGAAGGAACGATCAAAAGCAGTTTCCGAGCGGATGTACTCAGCACTTATCATTGAATGAGAAACAATATGAACATGATTGAAGGACTGATAAGAAAATGCCCGGTGAATAAACCCTACTTGGCACATATTTAGTTAAAATGATAAAATTTTGAAACCAGTTGTTGGACATGGCTTAGTGCTAGGGGGTATTTCTATTAAAGATGGAGGTATATAACCTCAAGGGGCATGCATCAATCACGACAAGTTGGTTTAGTGGCTTACTTGGATTTACTTGGACAACGGAACATTGATAAGCTTATTCATGGAGCGATCTCGTACTTGGAGTGTGAGTGCATAGAGCTTCGTGACCGTGTCTCACACTGAGTACGGAAAACCATTGTTTTGGGTGGAGGTGAAACGACTTTTAACATAATGAGGTGTCAAACTATGAAAAACTTGTGAACATAATATACCAATAGGAAATCACCTGGGTACCATACCCCCAAAACTGAATGCAAGAAACTGATTTATCGCCACAGTACTATGATATCGATCTAATCTGATCAATGGCAATGTATGTTACATGTTCTAATTAGTATAAGTACAGTAATTTCCAGTGCTGTAACCGAGTCCACATAACCCGAGCCGAGTCAATTCCGATTCCACCAACCCCATTTCCGAGCCGATTCCGAGTCCGGTTCCCCGAGTCCTAAAGGACTGAAATCGTAGCTGAGTGTGAGTCCACCCTGAGGTATACTAAAAGGTACCATAACTGCCTCTGAATTTGGAAATGTGAGAGGTCAGTACTATAATCAAAGCAGCGCAGTTTATTACTGTTATAATTAATCATTCCCAGCCCTTTTAAGAGAAGATGAACCTTGTTTCTACAATTTTTGAATAATGTTGAGAAGTTCTCTTCATGTAATTTAAGTTGTAGAATCGGTTGGAATCGACTTCGAGTCCGAGTCCATTTACAGCCCATTCGGGCCAATTCTGATTATGGTACCTACCATTCCGTGCCAATTCCGAGACCAGTAAAAAATGGACTCGAGTCTGAATTGAGTCCGAGCCCGGACTCGGAAGTTATGTACAGTCCTGCTAATTTCACGATGGAACCGTGTCAATTTGCAACCACTTTACTGAAAAAGACATTTCTATCTTCAAGAGATGATTAAGGCTTCTGGCCTTCTGCTAGCTTCGAGAAGACAAGATGAAGTTGTGCAGATGTCCCCCCCCCATCTCTTTCTGTCTTGACCATAACCTTGCGACTGTGATATCTCAGTTAGGCAGTTAGGGAAGATAAGATGCTTTGAAGTTGTGTGTTGAGATAAAAACTGATATTTGTAATGAAGATCTAAGGTACTCTACAATGCCATATAGAGCAGGTTTAAATGTTAAAACCGTCTTTTCAAAGATCACATATTATCAAATTCCTCGAAATTGCATTTAACATCAACATAACATTAACATAATTTAACAAGTTGCAAAACTGTTAGCCCACATCTATTCCTAAGCACTGACGTAAAAAAAGCGATGGTTGATGTTTTCTCATCGGGTTGGATTGTAACTTTATGATAAAAGCGTAAAAGACTGGTTTGAAGAGACTGGTGGATACAATCAAACTGTTTTACATTTGTAAATGGTAATTTACATCACTCGATATCTGATTTGAGGCACTAACAACTTGTTCTGTCAATTGAAGCAACGAAATTGCGTCATCGGTGTGCGTGGTCAAACCTACGCTTTAATTGACTCTAACCAAAGAGCGGAAATCTCTGAGTTTGAAAAGGCTGAGGCGGTGAAAATGTTATTAAGCAAACTCATATTAAGATCCTGGAAATGATATGTAAGTCTATTAGGAAAGTTATCGTTATCTCCTGTGAAAGTAATAAAGTACGAATTTAAAATAGTTTCTTAGCTGCTTACAATGAGGATATGTGCTTCAAAGGCTTAATTAGTTTCAAAGCCAGGAAAATTGTTTCGTAACAGACTTTATTGTTGTGTTGTAATTTTATCGATGGAGAAGGTCATGCGGAACCTTAGAGAAAGTAAAAGTGGAAGCGGACCACATCCGTGGTACGTTGGGCACAGGTTCATAACTTTTGTTGAGAGGTTCTAAATCTTTGTAAGGTCTGCTATTTGCCTTCTTCCCAAGAAAAGGAAAACGTGCATTTGGGTGAGTCACTGCCATGATAACTAGTTTTTAACGATTTTAATCTGAAGCCCACTCCCGGATTTAATTAAAACATTTAATCAGTTTCAAATTGAAAGTGCAGTTACCTTATTTGAGGGTTTCATTATTTAAATATTGCTCAGGTTATGATAATCGTATTGAACGGACCAGAAATGCACTTTCATACAAAAAACTATCATGTCAGTAAATTTCAAGTCACCCCATTGTATATGGAATTTTTTCAAGGGATACTGTATACTACTATAGTCCGATGTTAAATCACGGTAATGAGTGGTACAGTATGTAAAATCGGTACATATATAATGCGTGGCTAGAGCTGTGTTTCTTCATAGTTTAGTTCATTTCAGTTTCAAATGCACAACACCTGAGTATAAACCCGAATATCCATGTAAACATGCGAACAACTCCCCTTCTCTTTCTGGACCCCGTCACACGCATACACACCTACATACATCACGATAAAAGCATTAATGATGTAGAGATTTATTATGTTTTGGAGGTTCAGATAAATTAAACTAGATACTCAAAGGATGCTGAGGGTGAAAATTAAAAAAAAAAAGCTCGTGGAGTTGAATTTATCCACCTTAAAATCCATCGAATGAATACACTTGATACGAGAGGCTGGTGCCAGTAATTCCATTACGCCTACGATATTCATGGTATCATTTCCGCTGAATCTGCCTGGATTTTGTTCATGACACGGAATGACTAAGTCCTAGGTAATCGAATAAACCATGTAGTTTTCGCTTGCATGAAGATGCATGTGTTCTCCCAGAAGAGCTGTATATTTTTAGATGTTGTAACAAAATCCAGTAGCGTACGTCTAAATTGGACGAGAATACAGGACATTACTTTATAAGCTACTTTTACGAGGCTAAATAACCTGAATAGTACAGAACTGAAACAGACGAAGACAGCATATGTGTAGGCTATTTAATTCTCAAGAGTATACTTAGTTCAAAAAAATTACCTAAAAAGTACGGGAGGAGGTACCTACAAACATCCTTCCATACATACAACGAATCAAATCTGAGCAAGAGCATGTCAAAATAAATGTTTGCAAACTGGAAGTAACACATCTGAGATTACGGGATCTACCATAACAAGTATACGTAATATACGTAGAAAATTTAGGTAGTTCTGGACAGTGTACCTGATTCCTATGTTACTCCTTTAAATTAGTTGGTTGCTTGAGGTAAATTGAGATCGATTTTGATGATTTTCTTTTGACATCACAACATACTCTACAATCTTATATGAAGAGTTCTGAAAGAAAATCATCTCTGACAGAATTTATTGAATATGGAAGTATAAATAAAATCTCAAAATACATTTAAAACATGTATGGGCTTTTTAAAAAAAGGTTCTCCATTGTTTTCGGTCCAGTGTTTTATAGTTATGTGAAATTTTCGTAATTTGCTCTATCATGGGTCATTTGCCAACAGTAGCGATAATTTCATAGGCACTTAATATTTAATGTCATGCAATTTTAATTTTTGGAATGTTGCATACATAGTCATTGACATTTGAAAACGGTATGGTTTGTCATAACCAAGCAAATGTTTGCATGTTGATTCTTTTAAATGTGAAGTATCCATTTTCGCAATCGTCTGGTACTTGTTCATTGGGTAGCCTCATCATTAAGATGATGTGACGTTTCAAGGTCGTCGCACGTCTCTTCCTACTTTGAATTATTCTTCTGCATGGTGTTGCCACTTAAGCAACCATGCAACCCATTTAAATGAGGTGAAAATAATCACGTTTGGGATAAAGAAATGTCAAAGAAAAGAGACTTGTTATGCACACGATACAATTAGTGATGATGAAACAATACAGTGCGCGAAGCTGTGTTCTTGAGAAATGTGGCAATCATAGCCTTTCAGGTTTGTCCCATGAAGGCAAAGTTAAGTGTGATTTTAGGTGAAAGGTTGCTTTCACTTCCTACAGTACGTATACAGAAGAAGAATACATTATTCAGTGAAATTTCAAAGAAGGGGAAAATGGCAGAATTAACTCAATCAATTTTTCTAAACTCTACTAGCAGGAAGGCATACTTTCGTAGTATGGTTTCCAATAGCAACACTGAAATTTTAAATTTCTTATGGAAGAAATGAAGGCAATTTTATGTACGGAAATTGTTTAGTTGATTATGATAATGGTTATGGATTATACCTTAAGGCTACAATTCCTGATAATTAATCGACATTAAGACGACACATGGCATTAAGGCGACAGTTAACTGGCGCCTTATTCCTAAGGTACCGTTAAAAATAATTTTATCGTCGGAAATAGGGCTTAACTGTTCTGTATTATCTCAAAGGTGTCTCTACAAAATTTAGTTAGGGTAGGGTTAGGTTTAGCAAAATTGAAATGTTTATATACAAGTCAATGTAACCGTCACGGTATTATTATTATTATTATTATTATTATTATTATCATCATCATCATCATCATCATCATCATCATCATCATCATCATCATCATCATCATCATCATCATCATCATCATCATTATCATTATCATTATCATTACAAACAAACATTCGGCCTCAGAAAATGGCCATATGTTTGGTACTCGTTGACTTCCGTATGGGTTCACACGACAAGCAACTGACGCAAGATGTCTCGTTCGGAACGTATCGAGATGCGGATGCGTTCATTTAGGCAGTAATTAAACTCTGCAAAATAGCCGCCACTATGACGATGACGTCAGTTATCTGTGACGTCACTGTTTCATTCATGGGTATGATACAATCCGATAGAAATTCGAGATCATCGCCTCGATTTTTGAATCTTTATTCCTGTAGGCTGTCTTTCAAAACGGAGAGACTGCTGTTGACCTGAGCTTGGCCTAATCGAACGAACTACCGGGAGTGACACAAATTCTGGTCTTCCCCACGGCAATGACCGAGCTTCTTCGTAGAAGAATTTTTATAGGATTATTCGGTCGAGCGGCACGCGGAAGGTCTAAGGTATGAAACCATTACGAGCAATAATTTACGTCATAGAGATATTTTTGGTCCTGTTTTCAGTAATCGTTGTAATGGGATAAGTTGTTTGTTTTTTAAAACTATTACGCAGATGCTGCGGAACATTACCATTACTATTATACAACCTACACCCTAAAAACACGAGGATCAATTTCACCAACAATGGGTAAGAAGCGCCCGACCCCAAATTATTGAGGCAAATAATGATCAAATCAAGCTTTATTTGACCCAAATTTAGTTAACATTTGGCCCCAAAATAGTTCATTTCACTGGTGAGCCAAGTCTTTTACTCGTATAGACAATTCAAAATTCGATAAGCAAATCTGTTAATTATTACCTATAAATGGATCATTGCTTAGCTTTGCAAGCTGTTAAATTAACACTAAGAAACTGAGGTACATTCATGTTTGTATTTGACTGTGCTTCTGAAGGAAAGGCAAAAATAAATAAAACTTAATTGTTTCTAAGAAGGAAAATTTTATGTCGATACTTGGTTCCTTTGAGCATTCTAAGCGTGTCTAAATTATGTAAAGTGATGTAAAATCTGCATCTTTATGAAGCAATTTCTGCTTCAGATGCGCTTTTACGTCATAATCTCAACCTTCAAATGTTCAATGTTCAAAAAGAGAAAACATATATATATCTTACGTGGCTCTATAACCCTAAAATATAAACAAACAGACCAAACATACAAGTTGCGTAAACCTCAATTTGCTATGACAGAAATTTGATCCCCATATTTTCCTTTCTCTTCGAACACGAAAACTCAACCACGCCTATATGTAGTGTGAAAGGCTGAGTGGGCGTTTATTCGAGTCAAGTTCACAAGTAACGTCATTGCAGTATCGTTCTGACTCCTGGCTTTGTTTTGATGTTTTTGTCCCGAGCGAAACGTCAGTTGCTTTGATCTCCAATCTAAAATTCTTGGTCTTTCCACTTTCTTCCAAGAGAAGGCTTGAATGTGAAGCTCTACGCAATGTATGATCATCTAAGAACCGCCCCCTCCACCATATACCATTTCTGCAGATTCTGTCTGTCACTGAAAAACTTTTTAGCACTTGAACACTGTCTGCTCCAACTCTGTTAACATACTGATGGCTAAACATGCGTGGCAACTATTTCGCAATTAATTTACTTTAAATTAACATTTGCGTAATACCCAAACATAAAATTTTAGATAGTTTAACACGTTTAGATCACTATCAACGCGTTTGCAAAGTGGGGGTAAAGTTTAAGGGAAATGTTAAATTTAAAATACCTTTAAAGAGTCTACTTATAGTGTGGTTTGATTTTCTTTCTGTGTAAAATGTGGACAACTGAACACTTCTGAAGTTAGAGATACTATAAGGGTTTTATTTCGCGGCAGGGATATACGGTTTGAAATGTGCCGATACGCTCTCATGAATACCATACCCCACACTTTTTAATGGTGATGATTTTAAAGTCTCTAAAAACACTTCCGTTGATTCTGGTGACTTCTTCTGATTTCAGGCAGTGTGTTACTTCTTTTCTGCTGACATGGGGCAAGATTGGAACACTTTAACCGAAACTCTTAAATGGAAGAGCTTTGTCATTTTCAGAATGTTCTGCAACTCAGGGAAGGGAAAGGTTCAACTTGATTTCATCTTGCAGAAATTCATGTTAATCCATGAAGGTGTTATATCAATGCTGACGAAGTCATTGGGTGTAGAGTATGACTACAGTGATTTGGAAGTGTCATCGCATTTTTTAAACCTTGATTTAAGTAGTACACAGAAATTTCAACTTCATTCATTGAAATTTTCCTTTTTCTTGTGTGACGGAATTAGCCGACTTAGGCCTATCTACTGCTATTTAAAAAAAAAAATTAAAAAACTGCGTACTTCAACTATTTTGAATCATTTTATCCCAATTTTTTCTGGTCAGAACGTGTGTTTCCCTTTCACTTTTTCTTAAAATAATTCATAAAAAACGAAACAAACACGTAATTCATTAATAATTTGATACTATCGAAACCAATTATTTTACTGACTACTTAATAATGACTCTTAAGTGAAGACAAAATGCGTGCGTGTTTCATCCCTCTAAAAACACCCTGAGAGGAAGAGCATAATCTGTAGTGACAAAAGAGTGTCGAAGATAAACAAATTCATCGTTTCCGAAATTTAGAAGAAACACGAAGGACGCTTAATACATTTATCAAAATGGAATACACTAATTTAATATATTCGACGTCTTTACATTGCATCTCCATCTGGATCATATGAAACCCATTAAAGGATTATATTTCTTGTATTTGCATGAGAGTGTTCGAAGCTGAAGATAAATCGATCTTGATCCTGTCTATAAATAGCCCATAAAGATGTTGGATGTTGAAGATTGTTGAAACGTTAAAAGAATAACACGGGTAGGTGGAAAAATAATATTTACAAAATTCTTCTTTCTTGAGAACTAAAGTAACCTTGTAAACATTTTGTCACCGTTTGTGGTAATTATGCAGAATGGTGTAAACCCATAACATACCTGAGTATATGTTATATGTAAATGAATTTCATCAATCGTTGGTCAGGTTCAGTAATTGCCAAATATACATTTCGAAAAACGGAAATTCAAGCAATTGAGGCTACGTTTGAACTAAATTGATATGAAAATTACAAGAAAGATGCCTTCCGGAAAAGAAAGATATAATTCGTGACTACCTCAAATCCTTGTGTAATCAATCGATGTCAATATAGTTATCGGTAAATAAACCAGAATCTCACCCCGAAAGCTAGAGTGTCAGTCGTGGAGAACTTCCTGAGAAAAAGGACTCGAGAAAAACTCATATTTCGAGATCACATCATAATGCATTTAATTGTTTATTTACTTGGAATTGCGGAGAAAGGCTAATTTAAAAGGGGCCTCCTGATTGTGTCGTAATGTCAAGCGTTGGCGTTTAACCCCAGTTGCTCTCGTCTATGACGTCACAACGTACATTTTACGGTGGGCGTCTGACCTTAAGAAATTAGATGGTAGATAGTAAATGACGTCAACTTGTAATCACGATTTATTTACTTAGATAAATAATAAAATATTTAAATTCAATTAGCAGTTAACCACCTTTGCCGGTGCCATTTCTACACAGTCCTTAAAAGGTAAACGGCAATTAAACACTCCCGTCTTACTGTGTAATCGTGTATGCTATGAACAAGTCCATTTTATTTTTCACGTGATACCAGGAAAAAGGAAACCATTTTAACAATGACAGATACAAAATGGAATTCACGTCATGGAAACTAAAGAAAAAGCTCATTATAGGCAAGAAGGCAACGGTATTAAGAAGGTGGTACAAAAGGAGAAACGCAAACTTAAAACCAAAAGGAATATTAAGAAAAAGAAAATTTACACGTCAGCTGCATGAAGAGAGGAAGATGCTGGTAACTGAAGAGAACGGTTGTACGGTACACTCTAAAAACGTCCGGTTCAAATTGAACCCTAAACTGATCAAATGGGCACTGAACCGGAATGTGGTTCATATATTTGACTAGATTGGGTTCTTTTTGAACCGAAACTAGTCAAATATTTGAGTGAGTGAGTGAGTGAGTGAGTGAGTGAGTGAGTGAGTGAGTGAGTGAGTGAGTGAGTGAGTGAGTGAGTGAG
>JAAAJZ020445153.1:0-11930 GCA_010015985.2 Actinopyga echinites
AAGATTCTGCCCGAATTTTTCTACAGATTCTGCCCGAATTTCGGGTTTTCCAAAATTTTTTTTGGGGGGCACAGTGCCCCCCTGCCCCCCGCCTCATACGCCTATGGTCATCTCAGTAGTGAACTTGAATGATAACTAGAGAAAGGATGGACCCTTTTTAACTTTCGGTGATTAAGGGTCGACTCATGAGGATATTCGTACTGAAACACAAGTATAGACTGGTTGCCTATAGAGTTCTTTTCATGTGATTTTTATAGAGCCCTAATCTGTGACGGGGCGAGCTGAGTGCGTCCCCCCCCCATGGACTTTTAAGACATTTCAAAATTCAATGAAATGGCATAGAAATTAGAAAAAGGACAGACCCCTTTTCTCTTCAGCTGGATAAGAGAGGCACCTGATGCCCGTGATAAGGGTAAAATAAGACCGTCGCCATTTAAGAAAGCTAAGGGAGGTGGACAAACCGGTCTGAAAAGGGAGCCGAGGGAGGGGACGCTGAGCGCGGTGTCCGGTCAGATCTGTCTTTTCGTGCACCGTTTTAGACTTGTCCCCAGAAAACTGCTCATTTTTTGCATATATTCGCTTTTTAAATTTTTATCCATTTTTCCAGGGGGGCCGTCAGCTGACCCCATTTGCCCCTATGTGCCGACGCCCATCCGGGGAACGGTCCTATGCATTAGGCCTACTGAATTTATTTTTTTCGCCAGGGATTTTCAGACATATAAGTAAAATAGTATTGTTCCATAGGTAGAAAGAGTGCCGTTGTGATAAATATTCAGCTTTACTTTGTGTCATGTGGTTTTATAAATACGCATAAAAATCATAGTCTTTGAAGGTATGACGTAACTGCGTTAGGTTAATCCATGGAGCTCCATGGTTAATCTGATCGAAGTTTGTTTAGAGTGATCGCCATGTGCAACGACATCACTTTAGTACTCTATACCTTGCTCATGTACACTCTTTGCCAGGACTTGCCCGATCGCGGATGAAATTCTCTAACGGGTTAGTAACCTGAAACTCCGACACTGACAGATGCCACGAGGTGCGGTGAAATGCCACGACAAAAGGGCGACCATGGACGTCAACAGCTCCTCAAAAGTGGGGGGCATGACCTTGAGCCAGACAACATTGTTGGGGGGGGGGTAAATGCTGGGAGGCGACCTAAGCGGAGCGCCACCATTAGTTGGCGCGTTGACACGTAGGCTTACGAATTTTGGTCAAGATTCAGGCCCGTAGCCAGACAAGGTACTGAAGGGGGGCGAAATGGCTTCCAGAGGCGGGGCCAAAATTTTTTCAGGTGGGCCAAATGTGTAAAAATGTATTAAGTCAGGGTTGTCCAACCTTTTCCGTGAGCGGGCCGTAGCGAATAATAAGGGACAAGGGAAGGGCCGCCCATGGTTCGGTAGGCACGGATCGGGCCAAGGTCTTACAAAAGGGAGGCCATTTTGTGAGGGTGAAGCCAGACCCTCCGTCGACGCCAAGTGCGCAAAGCCTCGACGGGGGTCTGAGGGAAATTTTGGAAATTTTGAATAAAACACCGACTGATTAAATTTCATTGCGTCTAGCAAGTGCACTTCCATTGCAGGTCAGTATACACTAACTTTGCAGCGCAGGTTAGGTATCGTCTCAAGAAAATAGAGGCGAAAAGGGGCTGGAGTTGGGATACCCTCATTGGAGCCCAACCTGGCCAGAATGACCCACCGTCGGTGAAGTCGACGTCCCTGAAAGTCTGTTGTAGTTAAAAATTTAAGGGCACTAGAATGAAGCATTTAACTTTCTTCAAACCGCATTAGATGGGTACCTTTAACAGACCAATAAAAATCATAGTTTTTCCGTTAAAATTATGACCGAATTTATTTTCCCTAAAGCCTGCTTTATGTTGGATTAACGACATATTGATTTGATGGTACGAACGGGGAAGGGAGGTTAAGGGTGTTAAAGATGGGCACTGATAGTAGGGTTACGTACGGCTTTGGACCAGTAATTCCACTGCAGCTGCCCTATAGGCTTCTAATGAAATAATCGAGACAACCGACTGCGAAGGGCGCTAGTGTTTCCGCGAAGCGTGTCGAAAAATAGTGTTCTAAGTCATCAGTGTTTTCTGCATCTCATATTGCAAAAGTTAGCTAAGGAATGTATGCATTTTGAAGTTATCCATTATGATGATTACCAGGGAAGTTGTCTATGAATTCTTGGCCCATAAGTTTTTGTAAGAAGTGAATACAGTTAGTGCGCCGGATGGGACCCGTCGGCGGGCCGCACGCTGGCCCGCGGGCCGTAGGTTGGACAACCCTGTATTAAGTCAATGGCAACTTGAAAACTCTCGGGGGGGGGGGCGAAAAAAGTTCCAAGGGGGCATCCCCCCCTTGACTACGGGCCTGCCAAAATTCCTCCCAGATTGCTGGAAATTGCACTTCCCAGCCTCGTAAATGGCATCTAAACACCCTTTATGTTGATATCTTATGTTTCGGAAGATCACACTATACACAGAAAAGGTAACTTTTTTTAAAATAAACTAGATTCTGTTTTTGGCAATGAATTCTGTGTAAAGATAGGCAAGCCTTTGCCCAGTCCATCCAAGGCACTTGTTATCGATGGCCTGAGTTATGATGCGCTGGCTGACCGCTGCAATGGTCAACCAGGGAGCTGAGATGGAGCTCCCTGGGTCAACTTTTCATTTTTTAAGAGAAAATCATATCTTGTTTGAATATAATTTAATGTGACTTATCACACAATATGACACTACGGGTTATCAAAATTTAAGAGGGATGAAAAGGGGTTTTCACAATTGGAAAGTGGGGGTGGCTGAAGTATACTTCCACACCCCCACAAATTTCGCTAGGGGGCTGACACCCCCAACCCACGCTCCCTGCCTGGTTGCAAAGACTCCACGTATTAAATTTGCCCCCCCCCCCGCAGATAGGGGCCTACGCTACTGCCTGACAGTCATCCCTGGCTTCAAGTTTAAATTCGCAAATTGCATGGTTTAAACAGAATTTCATAGCCAAGAATGGGACTCGTTTCATTTTTAGTTACCTCCTTGTGAAGGCTTGCGTAAAGTGCAAATTTCTCCAAAGGTGAGCTATTAATTAAAAGAGTGTTTAGATGTAACTTGCAAGACATGTGAAGTCCCATTTTCTTCAACAAGATGGGAGGCGTTTTGGGACAAAATTTTCTTGGTACGCTTCGCGCTAACCGATAGTGGCGCTCCGTTTAGATCGCCTCCAAGTGAACTTCCACCGCTCCCGAACAATTTTCTCTACAACCAGTTGTGTAGCAGTGCTACTCGCCCCTTCATACACACATTTGAAAAAACTGCTGGAGCCACTGTTCACATCATGATTTTCTGAATGTCATTTATAGTAGTGGTACACCCTGATATAGTTAGGATCGGGCTTCATCTAGAACTTCAGGATGGCAACATAGATTTAGGAAGAGAAGAGTGGAGTGGGGAGACGGGGGCTAAATTCTCGGGGCAACATACGGGGGGGCTAAGTATGTCCCCTACGCTATGCAAGAAGGAAAAATTCCAAGTTGCATGTTCTCTCTGTAAACAAAAATATTAAGAATCGTCAATAATTTTCCTCAAAATACCACATGTAGCACCAAATTGCATTTAAAGTCCCTTAAATATTCAAAAATTTCCCAAAGGGGAGGGGACGGGAGGGGGACACCGGGACGGAAGTCCCACAACGTCAGTCCCACACCCCTATAGTTCAGGACAGCGTACTACCTATGCGACATGGACAAAGCACAATTTCCTCATCACATAATCAGTCGGCAAAATCAGTCCTGGTAGTTGGCAAAATAAGACTCACAACCCCCCCCCCAAAAAAAAGACCTAGTCTAGCGACGTTCCTGGACGCTAGAGGATGAAATCCATCTTACAACAGACTTTTTCCGGAAACCTGATTCGACAAAGTGCGAAAAGTGCACATTGTTGCACTGAGTGTGCAACGGATGTTATTTGGAAAAGTAAAAAAAAAAATCTTTTATCCCATTAATAATGCAAAATATCCGGAGTATAATAGGTAATGTTCCTGCGGCACTATGGGGGACCACATGGCTGACCAAAGAAACATGCACTGGCACGGCAAAGCGTCGCACTCTTACGGCACCTTCAGTGCCAGTTTATCCCATTTATCCGTGCTGAATGTTGTCCACCGTAATCGGCTCGATTCTTTTTGCGTTAACTTCCACTGAAAATATTTATATTTGATGGCTAAGTGACTACCAAGTGCACAAGAAATTACAAAACCATATTCAACACGCACAAATAATATATTCCCACAAAACATGAATTTATTCATCAATAAAAATATTGGTGAACGAAACGGCAACTGAAAAATTAATGCCTCGATGAACAAAAGAACCAAACTAAAGATTAAACATCATAACACTAATAGAATCAGAAGGGGTAGTTTATCACGGTTGGGGTTGAGTTGAAATTCAGTCTCCACAGAAAAGACGAGAATGAAATTACACTTAAAAAGACAGCTTAAATGTTTGATACACAGAGTGGAGGGTTTAGCCGCGCATGTGCTCTTCTAGTTTAATTTTCGCCAGTAGTAGTAAAACAGTCTAAAAGAAAAGCAACACTTGGGGTTTGCAAATGTTCAGTACTCATGTAAAAAAGACCTTGCATGGTTTACTTTATTCAACAGTTTGATGCTATCATCTCTTTTTTCCTTGAATTTTGGACACTGTACAAGCTACAAGTGAGATAAGTCCATGCTTTCCTCCTGACGATATTTTAATTACAACAATATTACATTGTGTTATCAGGTGACATTTAAGCAACTCAAAAAGGGACAAGTATGATATCATGCATCCATATACCTATGCGCATGGGACTCGATTCAGCTTGTTGTAGATTGTTGCAGCTACAAATTTACCCTGAGACTGTTGTAGACTTGGCACAACCTTCGACCTCCAAATCCAAAGCGTTTCATACTAAATAAGGGACATTCACATGCTAAGAGATTCATCAAGACTATAGTTACTGTACACTTGTTTTACATGAAAACGGTCATCAAAAGCAATTGAACATAAACACACCATCATGACAGCCTCACTTTCTTTTCACAGAAAGCAAAGATAGATAATACTTGAGGGTAATGATAGAGCTAGTTGGATGGGATAAAAACATTCAGTAGGAAGAAACAAATTTAAAACAAAGTAAAGGTTTCTTAAAGAAAAAGAGTCTAAAAATGAAATACTTCTGTGAAAAGCGACCCTCACTGCTTTGTGAACCAAATACAACGAGAACGTACAACAACTTTTGCAAGGTTAACACATCACCAAAACACCTTTACCTAGCGACAACTTGTATATATGTGAAAAGAATAAGCCCTTTCTTGGTTAAGTTTACACCAGATGAAGTTACATCCTAGTCTAGACTGCCAACAGACATTCAGTAGAAACCTTTTACTAAACGTAGACTGTAATAAGCTAGGTTTATCCTGTTTTAACAGTAATTAATGTCAGTTTATGAAAATACTGGCTGAATTACCTCACGGCGAAGGGCGACAATAAGAGTAAAGTTATAGTTCAATGTGCTAACTATTTAATACTGAGTAAAAGGGAAACAAGTTTGACACAGAATGAAGGTACTCTAAAGTAGACCACAGTCTAAAAACTCAGCTTACACTTACATGAAAAAGTTATTTTTTGTGCTAACTGAACTGCAAGAAACAGAAACATTTTAGACAACACCTCATGCAAAGGTAGAAAATGTAAACGCAAAGACAACTGAACTATTGTATTAAAAACCAACTCTATGAGAATAACAAACTTTCTAATAAGTCAACATGCATGACTGTCTGTCTCATCCTCTGCATTTTTCTCACGTACAGATTTCTACAACACTACTTTTTTGAAAACTGCATATGATAAGTTTTTTGGTGACATGACTGCTCGATGTGAAGATTAAATGAACACATGATAAAATCACAGCAAAAATGTGGCATGAAATGAATAAACAACAATCCCGAAAGCCTAAAACTTGGCAACATTTAACAACCATAATTGCAACAAAAGAGGGCCAAATGTGTCACCCCTTCGATAACTATGCAAAATCCATAAACCAAATTCCCGAGTTTAAGACTGACATGAATTCAGCTCTGAATTCGGGAAAGCTATCGTAAGTAGTTGGGATTTTTAACACACTTCCACAGGTGTGGCCCATGGGACGTCTCTCAAGGCCTGACAGGTCTATGAAGTGAATACTTATTTGTTCAGTACAAATGAGGTCGCTACCGGTACAAAAGCGAAGAAAGCTGCGCAATACAGGCCTATCCAAATTTTTAACAAACTTTTTCAAGTGAGAGGCAGATGCATCTTCTCCACTGTTCATACTATCAGGGAAGGTCAGAAGCTTCAAGACTTTCTTTGGAGTAGGTTCTAATTTTTCATACAAATCTTGCAGATTAATTTTTCCTATGTGCTCAAAGATGCCTCGCCATGACTCAGCTACAAACGAGGGCTCCTGGATAAGGACTTTATGGCTTATTTCTATCACAATCTTTTCAATGTTGTGTTCAGTAGGCAACACCCTGCATTCATAGCTATCTAACAAGGTCATGAGTTCTTCATATTCTGCAGAATGAAACTCATTTAAAGCTTGTCTGAGAACCTCAGCATCTTCCTCTGGGACAAATTTTAAAAATCCACTGAGGAGGTCGGAATTTTTTGCAAGTATTATGCAAGATATTTTCAACAAAAACTGGACACAAAAATGTTGGGAAGTACCCCACTGATTTGAACCCATTTACAATAACCCTACCAATGGCCTCCCACTGCATTGAACCAAAATCATGTCTTATGAAAGGTACTTTGAATGTCTTTCCAACTGTACATCTTTCTTCAAATTCTGTCCAGAAAGCTGAGAGAATGTCCCTCCACACACCAGATCCTTCCCCCCTTTCTTTTTTTCCATTGGAGAGGACAGCTTCAACTTCGATTTCTGCGTTAACTATGCTGTCATCTGTAAACACTTCGATGAGCTCTGTCAGTACTTTTTCTCTGTGAATTGTTATTTTCTTCACATACTTGGGTGTAGATTCTGGCAAGTCTTGCTGATCAATATTCTGCTCTTCACTTTCAACAAATGGTGGAGGTAGGAAATCTTCAAAATCTGGCAGAGGGGTAGAAGAATGGTTTTCCAAATCTACAGTCTCATCTTGTTCACCATCATTACACTTTACGAATGGTCCAAACTGAACCTCATCAGTTATATCCTCTGTGCATAAGTCAAACACAGGAAGTGCATCAGATTTGTCCTTGGAAAGTTTCCTACGCTTGCCATCATCTGCTTTATCTTCATCATCTTCTGACTGGTCAGATTCATCGGCAGTGTAAGCTACATAGAATCTGAGCAGCTTAAACTTCGTTTTTTTGTACAGACCACCGACAGTTTCTTCTTCACCAAGAGGTTGCATTTGAAAGTCAAGGATGCGAAGACTTTCAGATTCAATTGAAAAAAGCTTACTTCCCTCTTCCATCACTTCTGTCACCTTTGAAGATTTGTTCATGGTCAATCGTCTAGCCCCTCCACCTTTTGATGACCTCACTGCCTTGAAGCATTTCTGCTTATGGTCGTACTTGGCAAGTCCAACTTCGATTACCCTTGTCTTTTTTTGTGCATTTTTTGCAGCTTTACTAGAGTCACTTCCAGTTCCTGAAACATTTGAACGGCCTGAAGAGCCTTCACCTCTGTGTGATAATTTTAAGGCTAACTTCTGGAACAAATTTTCTCTTTTACCTCTCTGTTTACAGAAGCTTCTGATAACCAAGCGATCTCTGATCGATGTCACAATATTTGAAAAGTCTTCATCATCCATCAGCAATATATCATCTGGGGTGATCTGAAAAACAGGCAGTCACAGAAGAAACAAAAGTTCAAATGTTCTGTGATTGTTTACTTCAGTATCATTGTGTTACAAGAACGAAAAGCCAAAGTTAAACAATCTCTGCACACTAGAATGAAGGAAATGAACACGATGTCAATTCTGGATCACGTACCGTTTTTCATTACAGGAAAAATACCTTGTACATCCTATAAGAAACTCAAAAACAAGAAAGCCAAACAGGCTTAGTCATTCCTTGCATACAAAGTTTCAAATTGTACTGTTTCCCTGTGAAATTATTGTAATTTGTACTTTCTTACAGAGTGTAAGGGCATTAACATGTTTGCAAACTACCAATCAAATTGAGTCATGAAAGTTTTACCCTTGCGTATCTTAAAAAGTTAAACATCTCATTTTCACAGTTTTTATACATTTTATGCACCCACGATGGGTCTTCATTGCTAATTTAACAATAGAAGATGAAATAGACCAATGAAATGTAAATATGGCCATAACGTAGTTTCTTCTATTTAATGTCGGGCATTGCATGCAACAGATGAGATCCACACCTTTACCTTCTTCAAATACCATGTTTCATGTAGTATTCACAGTTTGGCATCTGATGATCTCAAATGACATAGGCTACAGTTTCACCACCACCAAGAAAAGAAACAGTGGTTATGTACTCAATATCAGGAAATCACATCCTACTCTAGGGTAAATGTGATTCAAAGGTTTTCAAAGTCTGGTCTCTGGTGACTTCAAATGACCTTTGACCTCTGTCCAAAATAGACTTCCTTTTCTAAATATGGGATATCTACACCTTAAGAATGAAATCCATCAGTTTCCCGTCTGGAAGTATAATGTTTACAAAGTTTTACCAAAATAATCTCTGACCTCTTTCAAAACCAACTGCGATTCACCCACATCTTATCTTGAATTGTCACATGCACATGCTTACCAAAGTCCCACACAAAACATCACTATCCCACACTGAGCTTACTTCAAGTTTCAGAGAGGAATCAAATACAGCAAAACAAGCTTGAAAATAGAAAAAACAGTTTCATTGACAGAATCTTTCTACTTTCCCCGGTAACTGACTCAGTTGCTTTAAAGAGAAATGCTTTCATTTAATCAGCAAGTGAAAGTAATAGTACCAGTAAATGGGAACTCAGTTTCCAACAACACTTA
This sequence comes from Actinopyga echinites, assembly GCA_010015985.2. Taxonomy (NCBI): domain Eukaryota; kingdom Metazoa; phylum Echinodermata; class Holothuroidea; order Aspidochirotida; family Holothuriidae; genus Actinopyga; species Actinopyga echinites. The sequence continues at coordinate 9,036 of JAAAJZ020445153.1, forward strand.
ACTTATGTCTGTTAATATGCTGTATTTCTTCTTGGCAGCAAAGCATGAGATAATTTGCAAGATATGTCTACCTTTTCATTTAAGATCCTGTCAATCAGTTTTTCTTCAAATCCTCCATGGTCCACCATGAATTTGACAAGGGCAGTATGACCGTTATCTTCTTCCATTGTTGCAAAAAACTGTTCTAGCAGAGAAGAACAAACAAGTGTTGCAAAGCTTAAAATTTCAATTAAACTGAAATACTGAGGACTCAAGGCAATGTTAATGCTACTGTAAAAAGAAAATCTCTGACATAAACTTCTTTGTTATGAATTCAGGAACAAACCATAGTTTAACTTACAAATATTTTGTTGAATTCACTGTTTCTTAGGCAATAAGGCTGTATTTTTGCAATAAAACACAATTTACCAGTTGTTCTTTATCGATATGATACAAGAATTATTACTTATGGAATAATGTTACCACTTTGGACATGCTGAAGCAAACATGAATATGCCCAAGGCCCATCTAATGCATGGCCATGACTATACCGGTATTAAGTTATAAGGAAACCTGTTATGCCTTCCATACACTTCACTCCCGTCAGGACATTATTTAAATATTAAAACAAATTATTATCTTCAAGAGCATAATTTTCTTGCCAACTATCCTTGAGCAGTGGTCAAAGCTTACATCTACCAAGTCACTGCTTTCATTTACTGGACTACATGTACCAGCCATCTACTGCTTCACTATAGCCCATGACAGGCAGTAAAACAACTACCAGTCACAATACAAAACATCCCGTTCAACAAAAGTTCATATTGAAAAAGGTACCGTAGCCCTTGCCATGATGGCTAACAATAAAAGTTATTACCCACAAGGGTATATTACCCATATAGGGTCATTATGAATTTTGTGAGGGTTCCATTGCTAATTTGACAGCCACTATTATAAATGTATCTTAAGGTGATGAATGAAGGCTTATGGCTTTAAACCATATTACTATTATAAGCATACACTATAACTTTGGCCTTCAACAGACTATTGGTCAAATCCAGCCTTAAAATACCAAACAGTAAGAGCAAAGTTAGAGCACCCCTTGCAGCCTGGCTAGGCCTAGGCCTAATGAATAACACCAGCTGGTAAAATGTACGTAGGCCTAGTACTGCTAATAGGCCTACTTTACCTTGGCAGCTGCACTGCCCAGACAGTACGATTTTTTTCCCAGGACGAATGGGTGCATTGCAATTACAATTTTTAACCTTTACCCTACCCTTAAAGGGCCTATAGCATCCTCCCAAATATATTTAGACCTAACCGGTTAGGCCTAAATCTAGTTCTTAGTTGTGTTTTGATTGACATTCATTCAAACAATCATGCTCCACTCTGGTTGGCCAGTGATAACTTTCACAATGAGTTGTGTTCCCATTAAGCTCACACACACACACACAGGTTGTCCTTCAAATTTGCCTGGAGCTATTTCAGCTATCATTAATGCAGGTTACTATGGCTTTGTCTTGGAAGTGGCACTTGTTTGTTTTTAAATTGGAGATGGGGCTAAAGTTAGTTCAGTTGGGAGAATTTGTTCTATCTGGAGTGAGACTAGATCACTTTTAAACCTAGCCTGAACATCATTTTTCATTTTTGAAAACTGCCCCTATTCGTCCTGGGAAAACAAATTCCACTGCCACGCCTAGGTCTACAGCCGCCTACTTAAACATTTAGGCTGGAGACCCCTATTTTTGTGCAGTTATTCTTGCCAAAAATAGATGTAGGCTTATAATGATATATGTATGACGGTCAAAATAGATGTAGCTTAGCTAGGCTTAATGATATATGTACGGACTGCACGAAAATAAAGCACGCACGAAAATGGGGGAACGCAGTAGCCTATATAACAGACTAGCCTATCGGCCTAGGCCTATATGGGGGTATTTTGGTAAAAACCTTGGATATTTAGGCCTAGGCTAGGTAGATAAAAATTGGGTACGTTTTGGCAAGGGCGCGTTTAAACTAAATACTAAAATAGGCTACCGAACTATTTTTAGGCCCAGGCCTCGACATATAACTTAGCCTGGCCCTGCGTGCTATAATCATTCATTGATATGGTATAGGCTAGGCCTAGGCTAGGCTTAGGATACTGCGTTCCCCTATTTTCGTGCATCCTCTATTTTCGTGCAGTCCATACTCCGTACATATATCGTTAAGCCTACATCTATTTCAGGATAGCCTTACTACACGGGTCACTCTCCATCATACTCCGTAGGGTCTAGGCTAGGCTATACCGCATCGAGGCCTAGCCTAGGCCTTAAGTGCATTGCAAATGGAAAGTCTGACTTAGTACAACGTTAGCAATGCCTGTAGTAGCCTAGGTGGCCAACCCTAGCCTAGGCTTTGCATAGGCCTGTGCATTTTGTCCTTACTGGTTCGTTGATTCAAATAAGAGATATTTCACAACTTCGTATCACTGGATCTTATTATAAATAATGTTTAATTACTGTTACTTGAAGGTTTCATAAAGTTAACTGCATGGGTCACCTTCTAGTCAAACAGCACAGGTTAAGGGTTGTTGCGCAGGTGTGCGGTCTTCGCGGGCCACGTTTGTGAATGGATATATGATATGGCTATGCGTACATATACAGCAAGCACAGTGCAATGTACGGAAGCATTGTGACTTGTAAACACTGTATTATATTTCTGTGCTTGTGAACCGATGAACAAAAAATATTTTCTTCGGAAAACGAAAAAAATTTTCTTCGGAAAACGAAAAATATTTTCTCCGGAAAACGAAAAATATTTTCTCCGGAAAACGAAAAATATTTTCTCCGGAAAACGAAAAATATTTTCTTCGGAAAACGAAAAATATTTTCTTCGGAAAACGAAAAATATTTTCTTCGGAAAACGAAAAATATT
>JAAAJZ020446251.1:0-11929 GCA_010015985.2 Actinopyga echinites
TTTCAGAGATCAAATCTCGCCCCGTCTGGAGAGACCAATTTCATGCCTGCCAACACTTTTTAGACAACCGTATCAAACAAAATTTACTAAATGCGATATTTATAAAAATTTCAATTCTCTAATACTTATTTCCAAGTCTTAATTGGTTTGGTGGTTAACCTCTCCTCGTTGCATTTGAAGTGAAATTTTCCAAAAGCAAATTATCTTTTACATTTACACATAAAAAGTCATTAAGAACAGCATATTAATAATGTTGATCAAATCAAAAGGATGTGTCATTTTTTTATTCGCTGCTTCAAGTTGCAATACAGCACATAACTTTCAAAAAAAGGCCGGCAATATATGAGAAGTTATAGTTTTTTTTTTTTTTTATAAAATCTGCTAAAACGAGTCACATATTGTTCTCACAGAAAAATATAGCTAGGATGAGGTTAAAAACCTGGGAGGTTTAATTTATGTAGATTTTGTTTCTTCATGACTTCTAGGAAACGCGGGCCTCTTGTAGTAACATAAGATCACACATTCAAAATGACAAAAAGACATCCCGCGGCTGAAATGTGTGACATACGATTTTTTTTTTCAATCATTCGCTTAGAAAAACACTTATAGAGGTCAAGATGTGTAAAGTCACGACACTGGAAGGGAGAGACGTAAGCAGTAAATGGCACTAAAAAGAAATTGGTTACCATTAGTTCATATGGTAATTCTCCTTAAAGGGGGAAACCTTACGTATGTAATAATCACCTCTTACTTTCTTAAATTTTCCCGTAATTCCATGAGGTGATACACTCCGATGATTAAGAAAGGTAAGAAAAGCGATAGCCTTTTCAAAATGTTTTCTTGAAAAAGTCTTCCTTTGTAAAGTGAATCTGGAATTTCGTCAATTTAAAAAAATATCTCTTAGATCTGTAAAAGGGAAATGGAGCAGAAAGTGGAGTGTCAAAGGTGATAAGGGAGAAGTCAGTGTATTGGAACTGACTAAGATGTGTATAAAAATTCTCCCTCGTGCTACTTCTGTTAGTACATCCGATATATAGCCTAGTGACCTTTTCTTTGATCAATACCTTACTGTATCCTCTCTCGACAGTAAAGATAAACTTGTATCAATTTAATTTTAAACAGGTCAGATTGGAAGTAAAAATGGGGTAAACATACTATAAAACCTTAAAAAGATTTATAAAGATTTTAAAACCAAGTCACTTACGTTGCTGATAAAAAAAGGGAAATAACTTTAAATCAAGAGTTCTTAGAGCTGCAACTAGACACTATACTATGACATTCATTGGCACAAATATGCCTCAACATTAATTTTTGGTAATACGAGAAATGAATCCCCATTGTCAACAACTTCCATTCTGTCTTAGTTAAACTTTAAACTCTTGAAAACTGCAAAACCGCATAAAAGAATTACATATAATGTCCTATCAAATTTTTCAAGCCAACAATTCAAGTAAACACTTTTTTCGTTTGTAATTTCGATAAAGCATGCAATTGTGTCTTCGACTCGAATATTACTTCTAAGCTGAGAAGAATTGAAGACTTTACGATGTATCTTAATTATACAATGATGATCATGATGTGAATGATGTTGCAACCTTGCATCAACACTAAAGATCCCATGCAATGCCTGTGCTATTTGTGAGTGGATTACATTCAAGGAAAAGATTCAGTAATCGTTCATAAATTCCAACCCCTTTCTCGTCAAAGAATATAATAGTATTCCATCTGATACCACGAAGGGTAGTCCAGGGGTTTTTCATGACTTCGCCAAGTTCGCCAACATTCGCACATACCTAAAGAGTTTCAAAACGATTACCTTCAGACCTTAAGTATCTTTATGAAACCGTGAAAGAGATAAATGCTGCTGATATGCTTTTCGGTATCCTCATTAACAACATCATGCATGGTTTTGTGCAAGCCTGGACAACTGAATCCCCTCTCAGTTTGGCGTTAGTTTATGTTTGTATTGTAAGTATATGGAAACCATCTTTTGTGCAGTCGTTAGTCGGTGAGTCAAAATTCCCTCCTCTTTACGGTATATTTGCACACTTCGGGCAAGAGTTGTACATCGTCGGTTCCACTAAATATACCCTGTACTCCTTCATTGGGACCATTATAACCTTTCAGGCAGGGAGCCTCTGGCAATTGCTCTGATCTTGCATTGCCTTTAATGCAAATTATGACGTCGCTTAACCGCAAAGTTTCATCACTCAGAATTGTCGTCTGTCCACTTAAGAACATACGCTCTCGGGCTTCTGGTGTCACTCAAGTCAAACCTAGCTAAGAAATTTGGCATTTGATGTGAGCTTTTTGCCTTTACGCTTCAAAACACAAGAGCTGTGGACATCTCTGTGTTTAGGAATGTACATTTGATCGAGTATCCCCATATGATCATAGATGTTTCTAGGGAAACCGTGTCCTTTCCCTCAGTGATGCTGGATACCTATTACTTAGATGCAGGTCATCTTGGGGTTAAATATGCTGAAAATAGATCTGAAAATAGATGATGTTGGCATCGATTTCATCAATTTAGTTTCCTCTCAGTGTGTTTTTCCAAGGTATGTTTGCTAGAAGTAGATATCAAATAACAGGTTCTATGCCTCAAGGCTGCTCTACCTCTCAGATAAGTGTGATGGGTCTTCTATCTTTAGTAGGCCTATTCCGTAAAGAGGTCTAGAGGAGGGAAATAAGGTATTTTGTTAAGGCATTGTATGACGTAACGAAATATTTTAGAAATAGCACAGGATATTGTCGCGCAATTCGAACGCGTTGAGAATGTTCCTTCACATTGAGCAACCCAGCAAGAAAATCCTGTTGAAACCTGTTGAACAAGTATGAACATTTTTAACAGGTTTGGACATAGGACAACCGAAGGGTCCAAAGGGTAATTGGAAACAGGTATCAACAGGTTTACAAGATTTCAATAGGTCTTAATAGGTTTCAACAGGAACGAGTACGTTACCTGTTGGCACCTGTTGATTTCATTCACTCCAACAGGTAATTGGAAACTTACCTGCTCATCCCTGTTGATACCACTTCGGACCTCAGGCTGTTAGAATTTCAACAGGTGTCAACAGGGATTTTCTCCTAGGAAGTTACATTTCTTTCAAACAACTGACTTAAACTTCAGACAGATTTCAGTACTTTTTAGTCCCATTCACAGCTTCATTCTGAGACGTCATGACTGACTTTGGTTTGAAACATTTTTGATATGGTTTTGTTTCTAATGTCGGGAAATTATATCGAAATGTTAATACCTCCATGTGCTATATTCTAGATGAGGCAATGTTTATAAAATGAGATAGATAACATATTTGGAGATTTAAGGATTTTAGTTATGGTTAGAACCCTGATGCTGTTTATGGGTAGAATCTTCTATAATTAATTTAATTTAATTATACCTGGTGGTAGATGTCGAATAACAGAGAATTCATATTCTAAGTAATTAGAGCCATGTAAATGTTGCAAACAAGCAAGAAATATCTTTAAAAGGACATCGTGGTTCGATTTGGCTTAAAGTTTTGCGTGATAAAAATTGAATGGAAATCTCATATTGGCACCAAATGTTCTACATGTAATACACGACCGTTTAACTGTAAGTAAATTCTAGGTTGGTGATGATAACATGATGATAATCTGAGCAGCTGATTTCAGTTTCTTGACTGTGTATAGAATTACAAACGCAAGTATCCCCATCTTAAGAGATACACAACCAATGCAAGGGCATCCAAAAATGTCTTTACCACTCAATATTTAAATTCAATCCTAAATGAATGTGAGGTTGTTTGTACCAACGTCAATGACAAGCACATCTTGTCCAAGAAGCACAAACTGTCAGAAATAATATTCATGCTTCAGTATTCCAATACCTTAGATACTATTAGTTTCATCCGAATCAGTTATACCGACTGTCCAACAGCCTGGGTTCTGTTTCAGTTTCTACAATGTATGAAGCGATCTTTTCTAAACTAGTCTGGAAAATTCTCTCATATCAGACAATCATGGTCATGGTGGTAAAAGATGTAATTTATACTTCTAGGAAAGTATTATTTTACAAAAATACCCCCAAGAATAACAAGGAAAGGTTTACTCAGGGGACGTTTCTCCCGTTGTTAGATGTAACTTCATCTGTATGCAAGTAATACTAATAAAGAAGATAGCTCAAGAAATATCAGCTTCTTAAATATCTGAGGGAAACCAAACCTTGACCTATGCATGATTTTTCAATAATTTAATAAAAATAGGCTAGCAGGCGTCTAAAGAAGGTGGGATACGGGTGACTCCCCTTGAGCACATTTTCTAATTTTACATAGTTGTGACATCATTAAATTGAATGAAGTGAAAATTAGAAAAATGCCTTAACTGCTATTTTTGCTGGATTCTATAGCATCTATCCTGAGTTGATGTTCCAGTATTGTTTGCAGTAGGAAAGCTTGGGTAAATTATCGTTCCAACACTCAATACTAAGTCAGTCCTAGTTATGCTATTAACTACTTTAAAAACTGTGATTTTTGCAGTGTGTCAGTGCAATTCTAAAGTCATCTCAAAAAGAGTAAACGCTTTCTTCATAATTCTGATAATTTCGTAAATACACAAGAACTTATTCTGCGCAAGCTCGGCTATTAAAAATGATAAATTGTATTTTTGGTGTGCTTAGTGACCATCCAAAGTCATTTAAACAGGCTAAATACGTCTTTCAAATCAGAACAATTTCGTAATTAGAGCTCCCTGGTCTTCGACCCGGATCCCACGCCAATGAGGGAACGTTTTGCGCTTCCATGGAGGCTGTGTGGCCATTCGGTCGTTCCTCTCTGCCTCCCTTCCAGTGTCTGTCCAAGCACTGGCAGCTAAGTAGATGATGGAAAGTCACTGCGTTTCCTCAAAACTGTTTAAAGATGTAACAGCCATCAGACTAATTTTCACCTTTCTTTAGTCAGATAGTGTCTTAGTGTATCTGTCTGGATGTAGCATCCGTGTTCGAAGTTTGAATGTCAGCTCTGGGAACCTGGAAGCAACATTCTACGTTAAAATCCAATGGGATCATTCAAGGAGACATGTATCGTACCTTTTCACTATGTAATTTTCTCCCCTTATCCCCCGGCCACATTATAGGTGGACTTGATTTGCATGCCACGGTAATTAACCATATACTAACGGTGTAGAGTTCTATTGTCTGTGGTAGCTTAATAGTTACAAGATATCCGTCAACAACATAGTAGTTTTACATTGTCAGGAGCTTGCCCTCCCGGCGAACGTGTATTACACCTGTGCTTTTTTGGTTGCATTCTTAGAAGTAACGTCAGCCAACTTCTGCAGAAACAGTCCGTCGATCAGAAACCACATACGATTAAGAACCAAGGCAAACTCATAAACATTCAACAGAACATCTTGTGCGAGTTTTTCTCCCTCACAATAAATCCAACAAAGGTAATTATGCCTGTATAGTGTGTACACGCAGCTCCAAAAATATTCTTGTTGGGAAGGACTAATAAGGAACCAGTTGGGTCGCATTGTATTCAGGTATTTACATGACCCTTTAATGTGACGGAATTGGACGATCTGTGTAATCGTTTGCAGGTGTTGGGGTAACTACGTTAGGAAAAGACCGGTACATAATCAACACCTTGAATTACCGTAGCTTACCTGTTGTCATCAGGCGAAGTTCTAGGGACATAATTTTTTTTTTTTTTGGGCGGGGGGGGGGGGGTTAACTCACGTTTTACCATCTAAGCGGAGCGCCAACATCAGTTGGCACGTAGCGTACCAAGAAATGTTTTGCCAAAAATGCCTCCCAGATTGCAGGAAATGACCCTTTTCGGGCCTTGTTAAACGCATCCAGACATTCTTTATTTTGATATCCCATGTTTCAAAAACTTACTCTGTTCATTTTGGGGGGGGCTAGCAAAAATTTTTGGGGACTAAAGCCCCCTAGCCCCCGTAGAACCGCGCCTGGTTATCATTCGGTACAAAGATTTTTTAAGTGACAAAAGTATACAGTAATATGAAACTCAACTATGTAAAGGGTTTTCAATAAGCATAAACGTACGGTACTATTTTCATTAGGAGCTGAGCACATTTGCTGGTCTAAAAATGTTTACACTTGTTTACTTCGTTCAACTTTTTCCATAGAAGAGCTTGACCTTAACAGAGGAAGGTTTGGGCCCAAATGGAAAGCTGCCTTTATTACCCCGACCACTGTCCGTCTCGTGGGCCTTGGTTTTAGCTCAGTTGCACGGTTGCACCACACCGTTTTACTTCCAGACAGGCACTGCACATCATCTTCCACGGGTACACTGAATTGCCTTGAAAGTTCTATGATTTTGAACTTTACCTTGATAACGTAAAAAATAGTTACTTATGGGTTCTCAGTTGACTCTTATTATGACCGAGGTATTCAATAAAAGTGCAAACACCACTTCCTCTGTCTAAATTCGTATCATGCTGAAATCAATTAATTGTCATTGAACCCTATGTATAGCAGTCAGCATAAATGCATTTAGCTCTCAGCCTTACACTTCTGTTCTTCTTGTTTTAGTTTTGGAAAAAAAAATACTTTTTTCGAGGTGACGTCACTTGTTCAACGATGAAATGCTGTCACTTTCCGTTTCCTCTTTGATTTTCACGGGCTCATCAGGTGCCTCCAACCTGCTCAGATATATTGACTTCGATGATGTTTTACAGGAGAAGAGAGCGGTTATTGACATTTTTTGTCACTTGGGATTAAATAATACACTTCAGAAGACATTCACAGGCTTTTCATGACCAATTTACTTGTGGAGTGAAAAAAGTCCTTTCAATATTTACTCAACAAAACATTTCAAAATCCATTCGGGACTTCATTTAAGATTGATGTTTTCGAGCATTGTCACACAAGTCTTTTAAGGACCTCTTAATATTAAATCTTGTCTATAGGTTAGGTCGACGACATCGAAGTGGGTTTTCTGGGGGAGGGTGTTAGCAAGTTTTTAAAGGAAGGCTACCATGTTGTATTACTTTTCTGAGTTTGCTGTGAGAAAACAAACCCTGTATTTTGATTCTACTCATTCAGTTTATGACAGGGGCTCAAGAGGCTCACGTGAGGTGGGATCCGGTGTACAGATTACCTGGGTGCGGATAGACGAAGACTTCTGAGATGTGCTCTGAGGTCAGTTAAGTCTAATGGGAGGGTTAATGTTCCTTTTCCATTTGGGATATTTGTGCATTAAAAAGTATTTCATATTTTATGACATCTGACGCAAATTTATGTGAAGGAATTTTCGATAATTTACTTAGAAGTGTCACAGTTCATACTTACATAAAAATCAAACATTTATTCAATTACTTAATTACGTTCATTTATGTATAGTTAGTATTTGGGTCCGGAAATGATTGACTCCAATCCTGTACTGTTTATAGCAGCTGCCATTGCAAGCTTGCATAACAACCTTTGAAAATAAATAGCATTGTGAATGATAGCTTACTGGATGTTTCAACTGTATTTACTCATGTCAATAAAAGTAGGCTATCCAGCCACTCACACGCATTTGTGGCTCTTGGAATGAGCGGGAATGGCTTTGTTGCTCGTGCTTGTCACGCCTTACCGATTGCGAGTAATGCCAGACAGACATTTTGTAAACATCACTTCTAAAAAAAATAGTACAGTTGTTATTACATTAGGAAAGGAATACTGCTGGTGAAAAGTCAAAACTCGTCTTTGTCAAAGAAACAGTGTTAAAAGAAGTAGAAATTTCAACTCTAAAAACTCATAATTTTGACTAACTTTTCATTGAAAGTAAAAAAGATTGACTTATTTAAGGAGTTTTGTTTCGCCATGTTGCTAATAACTCCCGTAGCTTTCTACAAATTACAAAACTGTTACTAAAAGAAAGGAACACATTACAGCACAGTCACACTGCATACGGCTCTACTACGACTTGCAGACTCTCGTCAAATCAGCTTTTCGGTAATTTTGAAATGCTTGTATCTTGAGAACCAAAGATTATTTGTGCTTTCTGTTTTCATGACCTTGTCTTTCTTCAAATGTTTATTGAAACAAACTTTAAAGGGAACCCGTTGCCACATGTTTCGCGGGAGGTGTACCGGAAATTTTACAGCCTTACACAAGGACTCTATTAGCCATGCGATGAAGTAAAACTTCAGATTGATATCCTATTGTCTAACACAAACGTGTAAGCTTTTACTGTCCCCAATATTTTGAAAAACACGGTCAAAATACTTGAAACATACCCAATGAAACTGTTTTCTGTCAAATTGAAAAAAAAAAATCACCTCTAAGCTTTGAAAATGTTTACTTGAACAGTAGTTGAAGATTTACGTTTAACAGTAGAGCTCTCCGATCTCGTCTTGCGCTTAGGCCCTGATGCTGTCGAATAAGGGAGGTATCAGTAAATTATTCTGCTGAGGTCGTTCCTGAGTTCAATGAATTTGAAATCGGAAAGTCGGACCTTTTTCGAGATGTTCAGTATGACTTGCTGACATGTTTGATCGAATACTTCAATGAGAAAAAATTTCTCCCTTTTTGTCTTCCTTTTCAACCTCAAGTGTTATCTCAAGCGTCACAATGGATAGGCAAGTCGAGTGACATTGTCTTTGCGCCAGCTAAAAACAACTCTTTGCGGTAATAACGCAACCATTAATGACACTTTATGAAAACGATAAGTGTCCGTCAAGGGGTTTATCAAGATAAAGTCGAGTGTTTCTTTCGGATGGGCAGAAGTGAATAATTGCAGAAAGCCTAGGCTCTAGACAAGTAACAAAATAAAAATTGAACGGACATAACCCAGCAAAACGCTGATTGTATCATTTCTCGCTGTTGCCAATCAGTCGTTTGATCATGGTAAATAACTTGCAGGCAAAATTTATGAGCAATTTTCTGCTCTTTTTGAGAGATTTGCTAAATTTAGGCTTACTTTAAAACTAAGATAAGAAAGTAAACGATAGTGGACTGACCCGCACAGTGAGGGAATTTGTTGTTAAGATGATTTTTCGATGTTGTTGTCTCATTCACGGTAGATGTAATTGTTGCATGTGGTATTTTAAATAAGTGTGGATAGCGTAAAGTGGATCCAGCGCTGTTATACAGACGGGCAAACCAATCTAAAGACAGGAACAAGGCTAAAGTGCAGACAGACTGATTTACAGACTAGGACACAACCAGACAAAAAATATTTAGAACGACTTGAAATAACCATTAAAATGTTTTTCTGCTTGTAATCTCTTAGAAATGAATTTATCATGAGAAATCTTTGTTCACTTACCTGTTGCAATCGGACTAGAGAATTTTCATCCATAGCTTAGTTATACGTTATATGTAGGTACTCAATACTGAAGCCGAAAGAATTGTTTTTTTTTTTTTTTGAAAGTTGAGTCGATTTCAAAAGGTTAAAAAGTTTAGCAAGTTCCTAATATCAAAATCATGTATGATAGTTATCATTACAGAAATGTTACGCATTAACTTAGGTAACAACAATTAATCAAAATTGTTTGTCAAACGTAAAGACAATTACTGGTTATGTGACCTTTTCCGACTCTGGGTCCAGCTGGCGACTCTTCATCAAAGACTAGACAACGATGACGACACATCGAAAGTTTTTGACATGCCATGGACTCGCACTCTCTTTCTAATTTTACTAAATTACCTAACAAGTCATCGTGCTTTTTGACTAGTTTGTTATTGTATTTAGGAGCAGCCTCTTCCCAGGTGTTCAGCATAGTTGTTACTCAATTGTGTTTTCAAATTGTTATAATCTCATCCGGCAAGAAAGTCTCACTTCGGAGATCTCGGTCCCAGCATTCGGAACTCCTTGCTTGAATGTATTCGATTTGCACACACAATTGAATGTCTTTACGAAAGACTTAAACACTTATTTTGAATGATAATAAATTCGTAAAATCCAATGCGCTTGGATACCTTGAAAAAGAAAATATTGAGAGAGCTTGCTGCTTAGACATTTTGTGTTCAGGCAAGTGAGTTGAGACGGAAATGTACTTTAAGTGCCTGTCACATATCACTGGATTGCACGAACGGACAGAGAACCCTTGGAAAACATTTATCCGGTAATAAACGGTGGCAAAAGTTGTCGCGGTTGCATTCATGAGCCTGTCACATCTCACCGGATTGCTTACGGAGAGGGAACGGAGACCCAAAATGGCACTCAGTTGATGTTGGTTAGTCTTCGTTTAGTCTTCTGTTTTCCTCCGCCGACTACGTTTCATGACTGGGAAGGTCCGAAACTTGGACGGGATGTCGGCCGGAAAAAGTCTCCGTTACTTATCCGTTACTTATTCTTTATGCTTCCGTTTTTATCAGGAAAAACGTTTCCTTTGAGTCAGTATTCTTTTACGTTATACAGACACATTTGGTTTTAAAGTATAGTTTTCTGGTGAACTTGACTCTTTCAGTAGTTTCGGACAGGCTTTATGTCGTAAAATTATTTCCATAATACACGGTTTATTCCGAAGTGATGCATAGTCTTTCATGCCCCCTTAATATTAAAACATTATTCTCTTAATCACATTATGGACACGTCACTCGTGGTTCAAATCTCTGAGGCTTGAAGAAAGAGTTGGCGGACGGAGTCTTCTGGTGTTTAAATTTCGTTAGTGTCGGTTGAATACTTTCCTCCTGTGCAATTAATCACTTGCGTCATAACGATGAAATCTGGCTATAAACCAGTCGTCCTCGATCTTTCCTTTATTGATTATTGCCCAGCATTGAAATCTGATATAGAAATGGTAAAATAAAAGCCTAGAACATTCAATGTTTCAAGTTATTCTTTGTCCGTTCTCATTTCTTTCTCACGTGTAGTCAAGATGAGATGGTTTGGTTTTCTCGTAAATTTAATATCAATTCAACTTGAAGCTATGACAAAGAGCGATATGAAGTTTTCTTTCCCTCCTTTCATTTAGCCTTCAGTTGTACAAAAGGTAGACGACAACAGCTGATTGAGTCGAACAATGAGTGTTTGAATATTCTTCTCAGGGAAGATGTTGTCAATTACAAAATTTTGAAGTATAAGTTTGTCATTTATCACTTCAATCCTGACAGCATCTACGTACATATTTGCTTTATATGAAGTAAACTTCGCCTAAGAGGCAGAAATGTAGACATTGACAGGTTTTGCCTCAAAAACTGTGAAAAGGTATTTTGGAGTCGTAATTGCAAGTCAACCCACGTGCTCCATAATCAAAAGGCTGAGTAGTTTCATGTAATGGTTAAGTTCTGAAATGATCTAGCGACGTTTATTTTAAGAATTCTGAACTTACAAACTGCTGACCCTTTTCTTTTTCTCTCTCAGGCAGTGCCATCCACAACAGACCCCCTTTCACGTGCCGTCATGTTTCGTTTACACCGTTGTGTTGGAGACACCAGTGAAATGCTTTTGCATGCGTTATATGCGGTACATCTTTGCACTTGTTGTAGCCTGATTACAAATGGTCAGTGGCGGCACCAGGATTTTAAAAGTGAGGGGGGGGGTTGGAGGGCAAGAGAAAATGTTGGGGGTCAAAAATTTCGCGCGAAGCGCGAGCCTTGCGGGTGGGCTCCTTGTGGGTCCATGGGCAAAGCCGGGCAAAGCCCCGGTGGGGGTCCAGGGGCGAAGCCCCCGGAAGCTCCGAGGTTTTAACATATCTCTCGGTGAAAAAATAAGTCTCAGGATAGGTATATATTATGATTTTTAAAGCATCATCAAATGCAAAAACTCCAGATGACTTTAATGTATTAGTGCAGGGGTTTTCAGTCTTGTTTCATTCGTGTACCCTTGGAGGAAACATGACCTACGATGTGTACCCCCAGGTGGAGAAAATATAGTTTTCGCAAATTTAATACAGCATTGTCACAATTTTAGTAACTTCGTTCACATGAAAGTCCTGACGCATAGCCAGAATATTGTCAAGGCAGGAGCGACTCCTGGTCCAGGGCCCTCTTTAG
>JAAAJZ020447351.1:0-16303 GCA_010015985.2 Actinopyga echinites
TGTAGTCAGATCTATTTAGAATTTCTATACCTCTGCCTTTAACAAAGGGTTTAAGGATGACAAAGCTGTCCTGTGCAATCGATCTGAGCGCAACCTTTAAAGCGTTAGAAATACTGTCTTGTCATTGTGAATCGGTATTGTAGCAATTTCCCCTTTAGTTACCTCGAAATTAGTCTTCTAAGTTTTGACAATATGTCATTTGTGGTGACCAAGTTGAGGGTAATCGGAACTTGTAGAAAAACATTTGTTTTTATTCTGCATAATGAACCGTACTCTCATTTTTCTCCAGAAGTTATTAAGGGCCTTGAGGATGCTGATTCGTAAGAGTTTTTGGGTGTAATGATGAATTTGAGACCTCGTACCAACGCAGTTATCTATTTATCTCACATTTGTCTGTAAGAGAGGTTCCTAACGTACTTGAGGGAATCTTTTGTATTTTGCTTAAGGTCGCGGGTGTAAATTTCATTAGAAGTAGTCGTGCATTTCCTTTACTTGAAATTCTTACCTAAGATTTTGAAGTAACAAATTCACGTTCTGAATTAGCCTAATTATTGAAAGCTCCAATACTTTCTTCAACTTTATACTTGCATTTTAGTGAGCAGTTGTCTTTTGCCAAGGGACTTTCAAAGTGAGCAGTAAGTTGCTTCACACGGTAGTTCTTACCAGCTGGAGCAGAGAATGTTATTGTCGATGTTCGGCCCCAAGTCTGTTCCTCGCTCCTGGAGAGCGATGTTTCCAGCTCTTGATAAATTTCAGTTGTTGCCTCCACGCCAAAATCCCCAAGCCCTTCAAGTGCAAATCCAGCTGATGCCGTAAGGGACTGCTTAAATCCACTTTTCGTAGTAACCGTGTTGCTGTTGGTAATTGTCAGTCCTGTTGTCACTTGGATTTGTTCTTCGAAAGGTATCGAGCCCTGCCTGTTGTCACAACTCCAGATTACAACTTCTTTGACATTCGCTTTGAACCTCGGTACAAGCTTCCAAAGTTGATCGTCATGATCTATTCCAGTGTAGGTTCCCCAATCAGTGTCTGCTTTACCCCATTTTGCAATTTTAGCAGTTGGGTAGTCGTGGTTGTAGATTCGATAATAGTCACCCACTTTTACGAATTTCCAGAGTTGATCTCCGAAGTACTTGCCTTTGTAAATGCCAACCTCTTCGTTACCCTTTCCCCATTTCGCGATTCGGTAGCCATCATGATGTGCGTTGTAGATGTAAAAGTAATTCGGGTCGTTAGGACCAGCCTTCAATGTCCACAGCTGGTCAGCATGTGCTTGTAGCTCATACGTGCCCATTTCACGACCTCTAGTGCCCCATTGAACAAGGTTGGCGTGGGGATAATATTTGTTAGTAATGAAGAAGGTATTCCCGTCCAACTTAATCTGCAGGATAAAATGGTAGTAAAAGGGTGAACAGTACACTGCTTATTCAAGGTAATTTCTTCGATGGAAATGTTACCTGATACGTTCTGTAAAAACTTTGGCAGTCTCAGAAAGGAACATGTTGTGGGACCAAATTGTAGTGTTAAGTCAGTGTGGAGCAGCTTTTCTCAACTGGTGGGCAGAGTGCCGACCGGTGGCCGTGGGCCGGGGTGTCGGCCGAAAAAATGGATAAAGTCTTTACTTCCATCATTACTTTTTGTTATACAGTTAATCGCATATGACACTAATGGAATTTTAATGCTTACTACGTGAAACTTGTTCGTATGGTTAAGTTATAAATGTAAGTGGAACTTTAGTCAAGAAAATATGTGTATTAGTATTAGGTATTATAGCGTTGTTTGCATTTCTTTTTAAGTGAAAGGTAGTCCTGCGGTTATTTCAACAATAAAAATGGGCCGCGAGTTACAAGAAGTTGAAAAACCCTGGTGTGAAGGAACTGAAGTGCTCACCGTAGGCGTTCGAACAGGTTTTTACTGATGGACAAGGGCACCCCATATCTAAATTACGAGTACCTGTTCCCTTGGTGCCCCTAAAGCTTATCGTAGCTCAGTTTGGAGATTAACCTTCGAAAATGCCTTACACTGCAATTTCTTTGGTACGTTTTGATGACATCCACGCTACATGGCTATTCCAACACATTTCTTGCAGGACATCTTGGGTGAAATTATTACTGCTAAGCCCTGGGAACCCCCACCGTTCCTTCCTCGCCTACTGCATCATAAAACAGCCAGTCGTTTGTCTGCCTGTGCTAGGCTATTCAGAAAGAGTCAAACTGGTTTTTACGGTCTGATTAGTCCATATCAACTTCATCTCAACAACTTTGAACTCATCTTTCTATTGCACACTATTTCATAAGTACCAGAACCTCTCGGGGCCTCAACCCTCACACCCCCCTTCGGATCAACTTTATCCCTGGACCCTAACTTTATAGGCCCCAAAATCGAATCCCTGGACCCCACGCTGATAGGGAGGAGGGTTTTCTGCCTTTTAAGGTGCCTTCCACGTCGCATTGTCGTTTCAGCGTTCTGGTTCCATAGTTCAATCCTTTGGATGGTTGGAACTAAGATCATTCAAATACGTAGCTTAGCATGTAGGTAGCCCTTACTGAGTAGAAGAACCCTACTGATTTTTGTGGAGGTCAAACGTCATCCGGGGTCACAGGGATCAAACTCTGAAAACTTTGTAACCAATGTATCTCAAGAATAGTGAGAGTGACAGTCATGATACTTGGTTTGTGGATAGCCCATATTATGCAAAAGAACCTTGTTGATTTTGGTAGAGGTCAAAGGTCATCTGGGGTCACTTGGGGTGAAACTCTGAAAACCTTGTAACCAACATATCTGAAGAATGGTTAAAGCGACAGTTGTGATACTTCGTGTGTGGGTTGCCCATGTTAAGTAGTATGACCCTATTGATTTTGGGGAGATCAAGGTCATTTGATGTCACCTGAGGTCAAATTCTGAAAACCTTGTAACCAACATATCTTTAGAATGTTAAGAGCAACTGTCATGATACATGGCATGTATTACCTTGTAACCAACGTATCTTCAGAACGGTTAGAGCAACAGTCATGAAACTTGGCATGTAGGTAGCCTGTATTAAGTAGAAAAATCATGTCAGATTTTGTGGAGGTCAAAGGTCATCTGGGGTCACCAGAGGTCAAGCTCTGAAAACTTTGTAACTAACGTGTCTTTAGAACGGTAAGAGCAACAGTCATGATACTTGGCATGTAGGTAGCCCATATTGAGAAGAAAAACCTGCTTGATTTCGGTGGAGGTCAAAGGTCATCTGGGGTCACCAAAGGTCAAATTCTGAAAACATTGTAACCAATGTATCTTTGGAATGGTAAGAGGGACAGTTGTGATACTTGGTATTTGGGTAGCCCTTATTGAGTAGAAAAACCTTATTGATTTTGGTGGAGGTCAAAGGTCATCTAGGGTCACTAGGGGTCAAACTCTGAAAACATAATCAGTGTTAAGTCATCGAAACCTCAATGCATTTTTTGCATTCTGGTTTAGTATGCTGAATTACAGAAATCGGATGTGTTGAAGCACTGTTATGTATTTCGGTGGCTCACCCCACTTAGAACAGATATTGATCCGCTCGATCTGTTCTCTTTCAAGTGTAGTGTCAAAAAGAGATGCTGGGACAACGTTTCAATATGTTGCTGGATTAGAAAGGGGTTTTGTCACTTTTGTGAAAGAGCTACAAAAGGAGTATCATTAGTGCAAAATTTGGGTAAACTGAGGCAACTTTTGGTTAATTATGGGCTTGGAAAGCCCATGGAGGAAGATTTAAGTTTGGGAAGTTGAGTGAAGAGGTCTGGGTGAAGGTAAAAGAAGTTTGAGCCCTTGCAGCTAAAAGTCTTCACCGCCATCATATGGTAAATTGAAAGGTCCATGAATGACCAACTTGGCAGTGATGAGAGCGCTTGTACCGGAGAAAACTTCTACAATGTTTAAAGTGCCACGTAACTTTTGAGTGCAGTGTGCAAAGAAGCTTTAAATTGGAGTGCGCTACCGTACATCCACCCGATGTTGGATACGGGTCAACGTATGTGAGAGAGTGCAGAGGAGGGATTGTAAGAACCTAGGACAAATCTTTCAATGTAGCAGGTGATGAAATGTAATCCAGTAGGATTTTACGTGCGAAATCGATTTTATGTTTTAACTTTTGGTGTGCTAAAATCACAAATTTAAGGTATTTATTAAGGGGATTTCGCTGTCCGGGTTTACATTCAGAAGTAAAGTGGAAGGAATTTTTACATTGCGTATGAAACAAAGAATTTGATTGATGCCATAGAGTGAGAAAGTGCCGGTTCCTTCAAGAACCACTCCTTAGTTTGCTAATGGAAAAATGGGTCAAGTAACAAAATGAAGATTATGTGTATGTTAGAAAAAAGAAAACTGAAGCAAAATACAGAAGCATAGGCTCAGCACATGTGTGTATGGTAGACAGATAGCTTCTCTTCATTTCGAAAACCAGCTGAAAATAAAACATTTAAATTTCCTGTCACTTAGGCAAAATGTTCAAGAATTGATGAATGCTTAATTTAGATGACAATTTGACCTTTGTGTCTTACGAATAATTCTATCATGATTGAAATTATGGTGTAGCGTGTTTCATTTACAGTATGTCCTTAAAAAACGAATTTTTGTCTTTCCTTTAGTTTGTATGTTCAGTTGATTTAAATTTTGTGACCTATACCTTTGCTTTTACAGTCTGTCTTGACATTGTTTTCCTTCATTTCCCCTGACAGATGCTAGACATCATTGAGTCTTACATTAAAGTAAGGTACACATATCTGCGTCTGGATGGAGGAACAGGGATTTCATCCAGGCAATCTTTGATTAACCAGTTTAATCAGGTAAGGTCTAAATACCCGGACTTTAAATGTGAATATTCTAAGATTCTTGTTCTGTAATCATTCCTGCGTTGATAACCAATATCATAAGGAGGGCAGGTGATATTATTGAAAGTCCACCTTTATTTCTAACGTTTTAAAAAAGGAACAAAATCTAATAGTAGTGAACGTTACATTGACTTCATTTTCAGTTCTGAAGATTAAAGAAGCTGAAATTGTAAAATTTTCTCACAAAAGTGAACTTGAAGCAGTTCTTAAAGCTTCATGTTGGCAATCTGTCTGTAGCCTTCCTTTCAAATCTGTGTTTAGTTTTGTATATTAAATCTGATATGTACTGATGCATTCTGGCTTTAAAAGCTTTTAAAATTTGTATTAAGTTTAAAATTTGTATTTAGTTTGAACAAACAAACAATCCTAATCACTCTTTGAGTCAAAACAATTCCTTGGAAAATAAAAGTTTAAATAAAATCCTTACATAATGAGCTTTTGTTTTCTCTTTTTTGTCTTCTAGAATTCTTCCATTTTTGTATTCATTCTGACCACACGGGTAGGGGGCCTTGGAGTCAACCTGACCGGGGCCAATCGTGTCATCATCTATGACCCTGACTGGAATCCCAGCACTGATTCCCAGGCTAGGGAGAGGGCTTGGAGAATAGGACAAAAACGAGATGTGACCATCTACAGGCTTCTCACTGCAGGGACCATTGAAGAGAAAATCTATCACAGGTAATGTAACCTTGTGTTCCTTTCTGATGTATGTTTTATTCAACTCGGAGATCATTGTAAGGTCCTTGATTTTCAAAAGTTAAAAATTTCTGGAGGTCAGTGCAGCATATATACTTGCTGTCAAAAGGTTGAGTGATATTTAGAGTCTGGATGAGGCTAGAATTTGGGATAATACTGGTTCATTTAAAATAAGAACAGGGTCTTCTACAGTTTCTCACAGTCAAGATCTCATTTGCATTCATATGAAGCAATAGACCAAGTGGTAAGTCCATAGGAGCAAGGATTATCAAATTCTTGGTGCACTCCCTGCACCACTTTTTGTTACAGAAGTGAAAAATATGAAAAGTGATCATTAGGAAAGAGGACAGGAACCATTCACATTCCAATTTTAGACTGATCTGATAAATCATGATTCAATCATGAATCAATCTTCATGATTAGACAACATGTGGTCATAATTCAGGGAACATGTCTTCATGAGTAGTGCATTATTTTACCTTCTGCTATCTGGCTGGTGATGTCAGCATTGGAAAACAAGGTGTTTTGATATTCTTTGTATTTTTTAGAGATCCATCATTGGCAATAAAATGATCTTAAACTGTAATTTTTCAACTTTTTACCAGCTGCTGTAGCTGTTTACTAGAGACTGTTTTCATTAAAGTGAGATTGTACAGCAAATCACAGCCTGGTAAGGAAAGATAGGGATGCCTACAACTTCAAATTTTGACTTTAATGGTATAACTTTTACTCTGGTGACTATGGTAGTGTGTATAAACATTTTATTTGTTCTGTTGTTCTTGGCAAGTTCTCGTTTGTTTGATGTCTTAAAATACATGTTGCAAATTTTCTTTTCAGACAAATTTACAAACACTTTCTGACCAATCGCGTCTTGAAGGACCCCAGACAGAGAAGATTTTTCAAGTCAAATGACCTGTTTGAATTGTTTGCTCTCAATGATGGTACAGAAGACACAGAAACAAGTGCAATATTTGCAGGGACTGGTTCCAACATCAAAGCAAACAGTGAACCAGAGCAAGACCAAAGCCGTCCAAAGAAACTAAAGCCAAATCCAGTAAAATCACAGAGATCTTGGAATGGTGAAGGAAAAGATCTTGGCATTAACTTGAAGAGATCCAAGTCAGACATAAATATGACCAGAAAAGACATCTTAGCTCCAAAACGTGTAGCCTCAGCAGATAATTTAAGTCCTGAAAAGACAAAATTTTCAATTCCGAAGAAAATTCGGACGAAAGAGGAAGAGGATGAAGAAAGGAAAGTCTTTGATTTTAACAAAATAATTCCAGAAGATGATGAAGATTCAAGGACTGCTGGTCAGTCTGAGATGGAGAGAGATGAAGAGAGGCAGGGTATCAAAGATAGGAGGGAGAAGGATGCAAAAGATGAAGTTTCTGCATCTGCTTTGAAAAAGAAGAAAAAGAAGAGGAAGAAAGATGCAAGTAAGTTATGGAGGTCAAACACAGGAAGGATACCACTCTGTTTGTTACTAGTGAGGATTTCTCCTATGAGAGCTCTGAATCCTGTGTGAAGAAGTGAGAACGATTGCTTGTGGAAATATTGAAACAAACCAATAATTAATGATGGTAGCTTGTTGAGAAGTGTCCATTGATTCTAATGATAGCTACTGACTGTAGCTAGTTACTGTTTGTGCACTTTGACAGTAGCTAGGGGTGCTTGCATATCAGAGAGTGTTGAAAATAGGAAATAATGTTAGGGTACTAACCCAGAACATGAAATTCTTCAGCCATTGTAAAAATTGCTGCTATTCTTATGCATACTTTTCTTTTTGAGTGTTGGTGGGTTAATTTCCAGGCCTTCCAAGATTAATAGCCCTTTTTGTTGTTTTTAGCAAAAAGGCTTTTTTATGAGACATCTCAGCAATGTCTATCTGTCCAATAGGAAACTTTGTATTTGGTTGTCAACCATGTTGTTGGGTGTGCTTTATCATTAATGGCAGTCATACTTCCTTGTAGAGCAGTCTTATAATACTGTGAGTATAACTATTTGTGGTATTATTCAAATTTAAAACACAAACACCCAAACAGGGAATCTTGTTTCCCATCCATTGTTATTGAAATTTCTCCATTGCAGAGCTTGATGGAGTTCGCATCACAAATCTTGCCAAGCACCGTGTTTATAAATCCTCAAAAGACCAGGAAGATACGGAACAGGAGGAAAAGGAGGCACACAAGAAACAAGATGAATTTGTTCTTGAGAAACTCTTCAAGAAATCTGGTGAGCTCTTGCAGAACATATCCACAGTGTGCCTTAAATTGTATGACTGGCCAATTCCCACCCAGATGATTCTCTGGTACCACTACCCCCTATTCCAGACGCTTGATAAACCCTAATGGAGATAGCCCCTCCCACCTTGGACAAATTTCTATAAAGCTGGAGTCAAGCATTTGAGGGAATTTCTGGGGGTAATTTTCAGGGTTGGGAATTGTCCGAGAGGTGTTACCTGAGGGGATCGTTGCAGGGTGGGGGCTGGAAATCAGCCTGGGGGTAGGGGGAGTTGTAAAAGGGAGAGTTTGCCAATAAGCTTTAAATGCTACTGTGTGTTAAACTGGTGGAGTCCATTGTTTCCCACATTATATGTTCTGTGTTTTTCCACTGTGCTGTAGCACTTTTAAAGCCAGGGATACTATCATTCATGAAGTGTGTGCTCCAGTGTTTAAAAAGATAAAATCAGTTTTTTTACCGAGAGAAACATTTGGTGGGCATTTGTCAGTGTATCTTCCATCTTTGTTTCTTTATCACCATGCTCTTTCATAAATAGAAGCAATGTTCTAAAATAACTTCCTGTTTGCTTTGATAGGAGTTCATAGTGCCTTGAAGCATGACAATATTATGGAAGCTTCTAATCCAGACTATGTTCTGATTGAGAATGAAGCCAGTCGTGTAGCCAGAGAAGCAGCCAGAGCACTGAAGGAGTCCAGTAGAAGATGCCCTACTGCTCAAAGTGGTGTGCCAACTTGGACAGGGACATTTGGGCAAGGAGGAGCTGGCATATCTCGGTAAGTAATTATGACCAGCTTTGCTTAGTCATGGAAAAATGTGTTGTTTACCTCTGTCATGCAAAGTCATGGATTTTTTTTTTGTTTAATAACAGGTCGTGGAAAATTGATATTTTAAGAAAAAGTCATAATATTTTGCATAGCCCATCTAATGGTACACACTGTTTGGAAATCTGCCACTTTGCATTCTAGTGTGTGAAAATTAAACCTTAAGAGTGTATGAGAACATGGTAGTAAAGTGGATGGAATTTAAGGTTCTAAGAGGAGGCCATTTTATTAATTATAGTAATGTATGTGGCTGTCATTAGATTCAGTGATAAAATTGACATTAATGTAATATAAAAAACAGTGTAACTAGTGGCCATGGGAAATCTTATGTTTTTCATGGAAAAGTCATCAAATTTCATTTTCAGAATAACCTGTGATGACCTTTGAGTGTGGAAGGTGAAGAAAAATTTCCAAAACATTTAGTAGCCTTCTACACTCTTACTGTAAAAAAAATTATCTGCCAATTGCTTTTGTCAGATTTTGATTAACTAGTTTTTGCCCAATTGGCAAATTTGTGTGGATGCTTGCTTTACATAGTCACTCTCACAATTTTTCAGACCAAGGTTTGGCCAGAAAATTAACCACAACTTGGCAGGTCCTACTGCAACTCAGAATGCCTCATTGACAACTGAAACAAAGGTGAGACATTAGTTTAACATTTTATCTTAGCAATGAAGAAGGCTTAAAAGAGTGGTGTGAAATGGTAACTTGTCCAGTCACTCTCCATTCTCCAATGCAAGCTGACTAGACAATTCTTCCCTTCCCCCTCCCCTATGACAATGAGTAACCTGGAAAACAGCTTCCCCCAGGATAATTCTGGGGTGTGAGAAGGGGTGTGGTTGTCCAGGAGGAGTTACCTGTGAATCTCTTTGCAAACATGGGTTGCACCACAAAGCTAGGTGTCATCAGGTGCTTTTACTTCTAGCAGAGTTTCTGTATGCCATAATAATCAAGTGTGAGAGAATCTTCCAGAGGTCACAAGTCCCATGCAGTGGTTGCTTGTGTCAGATTTCTATTACATGAAATCACTGAGAGTGAAACTTCACAAAAAATTAGGACATCATTCCAGCACTGTACAACCTCTAGCTAAAGGTAATACCCATATAACCTCTGTGAGGAGAGAGAACTTACTGAGATAAAAACATCTTGGCAAGTGATACGACATTATTAACTAGGCACGGAATAAAACTAGTAATCCTTGGATCATAAGTCTGATACTCTAGCCAATTATAATGAAGCCAAGGGTGCACTACCCATTATCAGTTCACTCTTCTAAAGTATTGATCTTTGGCTAAGTATTTTTGGTTGTATCATAGCATACTAGTCTGCAGTCAGCTTGTCAATGTAGAGGTGCACTCCAGTGATCCGAGGTAGATTTTTTGTTGGCTGGCATTTGCATGGATTTGTCATAGGGGTTGGTTTTTCAAGTAAAAGATTGAAAAATCTGGGCTGGCATAATTATTGCTTCCCTGCCTGCCCACATCCCTCCTGCACACCTCTGTACCTCTCTGGCCTACAGGCCCATCTGTAGCTCTTCACTGAACTATAAAAGACCATTGTGCAATAAGTATGTATCAATTTTATTTGAACACACTATATCAATGCATCTGTACCAGTCTGATGCCTTGGAAGAACACTATTACACCAGTTTGAAAAGTCTTTTTCTTTTCTTCAGGATGAAGAGAACGGTCTCCTTAGCCATAAAAAGTTGTTTGGTGGTGATGAAGCTATTAAAATCACCAGCTCCCAGCAGCAGGGCTCAGCTTTACCATCTTCCTCTCTTCTCCTCGCCAAAATGAGAGCAAGGAACCAAGTCCAAATGACTGAGGAACAAGATGAGAGCAGCTCCTCAAAAATGGTGCCAATCATTCCTAAGAAATACGAAAGTCTTGTGAATGAACTGAAGGTCTTTATCACTGAGCATGCTCAGATACCAGGACAAGCCTCAACAGATGAAATTTTGAAAAACTTTCAAAAGAAATTGAGCCCGGAAGATACGCCTGTGTTTCGGTCAATGCTTAGGCAAGTGTGTAAATTTGAGAGAGACATTAGAGGTAAGGGTACCTGGAGAATGAAGGTGGAGTATTTATAATGTGAACCCTGGCAAACAGTGAAGTACTTTATAAAAGGTTGAAGGAAAAGTATACTGTGCTGGACAGTGGGAATGGTGAAGCTGTTTAGGGAGCTGTTCTTTGCCAAGGATTGAGTTCTAGAACAGTATCAGAAAGTACTGTATCAGACTTGTTTTATCATAATGTTGAACAGAAAACTCAGGAAAAAACTATAAAACATAGTCCAGCATAGTGTTGGAATGATTATGGGTATTCAATGTTGGTATTGGAGGATATTCCCTAGTTTTGTGCTGTATCAGTATTGGTAAATTTTACCTACAGTAAAATGCCAATATTCACCAACATTTCTTGTCCTATACTTTATAACAATGTGACATTATTTTTAGTGTGTTTGACTGTAAGTCCCAATATTTCATTAAATGAAAATGAAAATGACACAAAACTTAGTGGTCATGCCCAATAGCCCGTGGTTAAGGACAGTTGTTTCTCGAATATCAGTATCTGGTGGGTATCAGTTGATGTTGAGAATTGAAATATTGGCATTAATAATGTCGGCTACCTCCAATGTTGGTACAACATTAGTCCAGCATGTTAACGATGCTTCACAGTATTTTGTAAATGGTATTCAGTGAGTAACATTGGGCTTGGTATTACAGTCTTGATGTGTTGAACTAGGTTTCAACTCTTATATTTTAAACAGTACTCTTATGGTTAATATCATCAGTAGATTGTCAGTGGGCCCCTGGCTGTGGCCTTTCATCCTTTTGTTTTTTTTTGCTTTTTTTTTTTTTTTTTTTTTTTTGCTTTGGAACTTTTAATATGATGTATACATGGATTACAATGGACTCAAAAGCTCAGAGGGTGTGACAAAGTGCACTCCATGTAGAAAAAGATAAAATCAAAGTGTGCAGTTACAAAAAAATAAAAAAGTAATAGATAAGGGTTTTGATAAAACAAGACTAATCAATATAGGCAACCTAACCTGCAGATACATAGATAAAAATCCCGATCCCAATCCAAGACTGTTCATCACCCCTTCCACCCTCCCTAGCTATTCTCCTAGCTTTGAAGGGCAATATTGCATCAACATGATGGAGTCAGAAATTATCTTTTATGATTATTAAATCATTCAGTCTCACCAACAAACTTACAGTAGCTTTACTTACCCAAACAGTGTACAATACGGTTCCTGGACAACTCCCCCCAGGACAATTCCCAGTGGACAACCTCCCTCTGGACAATTTCCACCCAGACAATTCCCAAGCCGGACAATTGCCCCTGGGGCAATTCCCACCCACCCCAAACTTAACCCTAACCCTCTCCCAGAGGGAATTCGTCAGGGGGAGTTGTCCGGGTGGGAATTGTCTGGGATGGGAATAGTCTGGGGGAGGTTTTCTTACGGAGAATTGTCCGAGGGAAGTTGTCCAGTTGTCCGGTCACGATTAAGGGTATTTATTGATGCAAGTTCAAAAATTACAGCAAAAGTATGCACTCCATTAGGAAGAAGTTGTGATGTTGACAACTGATTTTGTTCACTTGGAAACGAAAAAGGGGGGGGATTTTACCCCCTTTCTTCAGGAAAGGGAGACTAATTTCTCCCTTTAACCCCCCTTGGCAGAAACCCAGCATATGACAAAAAGGAGCCCAGATGGATTAAGACCTGGATATGCTAACCAAACCAGAGGTGACTCCATTTTACCCTTTAATATTAGCAGGTTTTTGAACAAGTTTACTCTAGAGATTTTATGATATTATTATTCTAGCCTTTTCAAGTACCGAATGAATCATGTGTGAATTCAGATTGGCATGCTTGCTGTTCTCCAATAAACCCCTGCCCTTACTAATTTGCATTCTTTCAAGATGCAATGACAGAAAAAAAGCCTGCCAACTTTTATATCATAAAAGCCATTAACTTGTCTCATTTTATTAACATTTATCAAAAGTTCTTTTTGTCTTTGCGGGTCTTTTATGTCTGTCTTGGCAGGAAAGGATCAAAACCCAGGATTTCCTTCTTTTAGTTCATGCCAAATCTGAAGAGTTCCTGTACGCTACCTGCAAGAAGGGTTAGGTTAAGCTGGGCAAATTAAATTTTGATACAGTTTTATTCTCTGGAACCCATTTTGAATTGGTTTCATGCATGTGTGATGAACCATGGGTGTTGGGAAATACTGTGACAATGAATATGAGTACAGGGTGGGAAAGGAGCCAGCATCAGGGCAAGGCAATAGAGGTTTTTCACTGACATCACTGCATTGTGCACACTCCTTTTTCAGCAATTTAGATGAACAAACGTTCATTGCATGACAGTTGTATCTGTGGGGTATGATTCTCCTGATGTGTATACTATTAAAAGTAGTCTCTTCGGCACGCTTGACGACCAAAAGGATGTCACATGAAAAACCTCTATATAGAGGGCATGAAAAGAGTCAGCAGCAGGGCAATATACAATGTCCCCTTTAGGTAGGGGCACATTGTTTATTTATCTTAAAGGGCATGGCGGCCAAATAAAAGACTTTGTGTTGACTGGCCCTGGTAGGGTCAAAGTTACATTTTCTGGAGAAGGGTAATGTGGCCATTATCACCTTGAATATTATGTCATTTTGGTAGGGGACCTAGGCTGTTGTAATATACAAAGACTATGGCCTTTGTAGCATCCATTTAATTCCAGCCCTGTTGATGTGAGGCCAACATATTGAAAGTTTGAATATTAAGAGAAGCTACTTTCCTTCTCTCGTAACACATATGGAAACCTAAGTGTGAAAAAGGAAGGGGTAGGACTGATGGGTGATGGAATAGGGCATAGGCAGGTTTGCACTGGTTTCAAAATAAGGGAGAAGGGGGTTGTCCCTTGAAACTCATTTTTGGTAGCATTTGACTATTGGAAGGGGCTGAGAAAAATTTCAGGCTAGTGAAATGTTAGAAAAACTCCTAAAATTTAAAGGGAAATTTCCCTTACTTACTTTTGCATGTGGGACACAACTAAAGGTGATCCCCACAATCATGCTGCCATGAATGGGAACCCTAATGGACACATTGTATGCACTTAGAAAATGTGCAAGGAAAATGTAAGCTAACAGTGGATGCAGTGGCAGGGCTTTTCAAAAGAAATTTTTTAAATTCATGTGACCAAAGGGACCACATGACACTATCTAACTGTAGTGACACCATCTCTTGAGCATAGTGTACCAAGAAAATTTTCACCAAAAGTACCTCTTCCACCTCCTTCCAGATTGCCTGAAATGACACTTCTCTGGCCATGGAATTGTATCTAAATGTTTTCTTTTTTTGAGAACTTATGCTTTAAAACATTCTCACTTGCAAAAAAAATAATTTTTTTTTTATTTGGTTACCCAGCGAGAAAAAAAAAAAGGATTCAGAAGGCCACAACAGTTACAGCCAGGCCATTGTATCCTTAATGTTCTGTCCGCCGATTTGATGCAGAGGGTGTGCGGGTGGGGTGGATGGGTGGCGGTAGATGTTGCATGATGAACAGTAACTCCACCAAGTCATCCTAAATTAAGTGAGATAATTTCTAAAAGGTTGTTAATTGGTTGTTGGGGGGTTTGTGTTTATCATTATTTTTCATGCATGAAAGGGACCCACTTGGGGGTGAGGAAAAATTAGTTGAAGGGGGCAAATGGCCCCAGAATTATGTTAAAACAGGCCCTGTTTAGTGAATGTTAGATGCTGTTAGATCAGTTTGTGTTCATATTACATTGAATTGTACAGTTTCATTGAAGAGCAAAACAAAAAGTTAGTTTAGACTCCATAGTGTCTTTAGAAAGGTTCCTTGTGAAACAGGGATTCTTTAACAGTTAATTCTTCAGGAAATCATTTAAGTTGACATTATTATACTTAGCAAGCTTTGGACAGGCAGGGTCAAGAGTCCATCTGCTGAAACCATACCAAATTTCAACTTGTCGGCCTTTGGTGAGCTCAGGACTTAACGATCTTATCAGATTCAGATCAGATTGGACTCTAACACAGTCTTGGAGGTTTTGTGGACTGTTTACAGCCGTACCAGCAACTTGTACGATTGCATGCCATTTCTTTTGCCAAGTACCGTGTCATATAGCAGTGTGGTTTAGCATGTGACAGTTGAGGCTTCTGTGCAGTATGTACGAAGTGGGATTTGGTTTGTACATGTACAGCATGCATCTCAGTAGAAACAGTAAAGGTTATATGGGGAAGTATCATTTCTGTTCTTGGCAGCTGTGTTGAAAACTGGAATACTATCTTTCAATATTTAATGAAATTTTTATGTAGCAGTCCTACAGGTGGCCTTGGTATATAGTAGGTACATGTAGCTTTCAAATCTGCTGGATATGAGGTGTGACTACACCAGTGGTATGCTATCTATGGGAGTGCAATGTGGTTAATTAATCTGAATTTTTATTTTGGAGGAAAATTAAGCCATGAGTATTGACTGGACTGGACGACCGTATAATTACACATCTACGGATGTTCGACTCTATACAAAGGTAAGGGTTGTGTTTAATATGTGGGTTTACTTGCCATTGTGGCTGGTGTGTGTATTAGCAAAGAGGTTTGGCATACATAAAGAGGAAAGTGGGAAGGGTAGGGGTGAGGTTAGGTAGGTCTACAGGGGGTCAAAGGACACCAAGGCCAAACAGAAGATTGCTTGGTTGTATTTTGTTAGGAAGGACGTGAAATCCGATTGGCCTTGAAAAGTACACCATTTTTGAAGGGCACCAAGGGCATTGCCCAAAATACGAAGGCCATGGCCTTCTTGACCTCTGTTTATTTCCAGCCCTGTTAATAATGACTGTCAGCACTAAGTTGGATCGTGAGGTTGTATATCTTTTCTTGCTTTTACAGGGATGTCAAGCTTGGGGATTCCGTCACCGTCGGCGAGTGCAGACCTCTCAGCAAGACCATCAGGTTCAATGTTCTTAAAGTCAACAAAGCACCAGGATCTGACAAGAAACAGTTTCAGAAATTTTAGAATGGAGTGAGAGGGTTGTTCATTGTACTATGAAAAAAATATAAAATACCCAACCGGTATATTTTCTGGTGTTGTTTGTAATTTATTGTCAAGTGGTCTGTAGAAGGAAAAACTTCATTCATAGGAAGGTCTGTCCTATATTGTAATGTTGATATGTTGAAGAGAAAGAAATTCTAATAATCCTCGTGAAATTTCCATAAATTTTCTTTTAAGGTTCTTAAAATATAAGCAGTTAAAGTTTCAAAATTGCTACTTGAAGTGCACTTGAAGTAAGCTGGAGTGATGTCATCTTCTCACATGTTGATTGGCTAGTCTGTTGTTGCAACCTTGAATTCCATAGTGTGTCTGCCTGAGCATAGGGTATGTGATGGTTGGGACCAACATGTTATGTGTGACCTTGAATTTGATATTTGGTTTGCCTTAGTGCAGGGTGTGTGAAGGTTGACAATCTTCTTATACCTGTTGTGCATTTAAATTATGGTAGCATCAGGTGCTGAAGGAATAAAGTTGGCCCAACAGGTTTAAGAAAACATAACATGTTTTATCAATGTTAGGAGGTGATATCACTCCTGCTTGCTGCAGGTTAAAATTTTGTAGCAAATCGGGGAAACTTCAGCTGCTTACTGTATATCCAAATAACCACATGTTGGG